>CAEFZX010025253.1:0-92516 GCA_903066825.1 Alfaro cultratus
GAAACGACTCAGCAGAAAGAAACAAACATAAAAACAGTGGACCACCATAGTAGTGTTGACCCAGCTGCTCCCCTTAGACCTCAGACAAAACATACATTGTTTTTTCTAACCTTAGTTTACTGTACAGAAAATGTACTGTCATCCTCTTAGCTCCAAGTTCTGACTGTTTACAATGTTGCGCATTTTAACCATTTTTAGGCTTAAACAATTATACAGAGCTACATTGGTTGTAGATATCTTAAAATATAGTAATAGTTTCATTCCAGTCCAACACAACCAGTCTCGGTTTACACAGTGGATGTCTGAAAAATATAGGTTTCCTACGTATAATTTCATCTGATAATTTCTCAAGTTTAGGTAAATTTGAAAAAATGAAAACAATTTGAATGTCTGGTATTTTTACACCTTCCAGTAAGATGAAAACAAGATTAATACTAAATAAAATAAAAACTACTGAATTGTGAATTTTAAATCTTCTGTAGAAATTGGTGCAAATATCCTTTGAAATGGTTTGGTTAAGGAGTCCTGCAGAACTTTAGGTTTTCTTCATTCTGAATTTCCTCAGTGCCTAACCATTACCTTATAGTACCCACTGTCAAGAGGTTTGAAGATAAAAACTTGATTATTGTCATTAAAGGCCAAATGGCAAGGGCATTGCTCAATTGCCTCACTACCGTGGGCATTTTGCCTATCTTATTACTCCCTTTACAACTACTTGATAAAATAAAACCTTATCTCTTCAACTTCACATAGGCATTCCTTACAATAATCATGATTAGGGAGTAATACTGTGTAATTAATTAGAAACTGCCTGAAAATATTTCAGCTGGCTGGATGTTTGTGTATACCTGCTTCACTTTCTCTGAATTTATCATTTTTATTTTTATTAAAGATTCGCAGAAGGCGGTTGGCACGGCTGGCAGGAGGACAGACATCGCAACCCAGCACCCCCCTAAGTACCCCTCTGACGTCCCCACAGAGAGAGACACCACCTGGACCCCTCCCTGGCCCCTCAGGTGTCTCACCCCAACCTGTACCACCAGCTGCCTCTCAATCATTGGGTCTCAATGTCCACAGTGGTACCCCTGCCACATCCCCTATGGGCACCTCTGGTAAGTAATCAAATTTTATTGGTTATGGCTGCACTCTGGCATTTTATTCTGTTGACGTTAACTGCCAGAAGTGCTTTGGGTTAAACATTATCATCTAACAGTTATATGTGTTGCACCATATTTTGTGAACTTTTGCTCAACCCTGTACTTATCTGTAGTTAGCCTGGGCGATATATTTTCTGTAAGCCAAACAGGATAAAAACTTTTGTAAGGAATCTTAATTATTGGAGCCTTTATATATTTGAGGGATAAAACTGAGGAAATTGAATAACAATGGGTTTGCTGTGATCACTTTATATGAGACATAAAGGGTAGACAGACTAGGGCAGAGGGGAAATTTAGGCTTTTCTCCATCTTCTGCACTACTATTGGACATATGGACACATACATTTCCTGCCATTTTCTGGGTAGACATTGGTTGTGCTTTCTGCTACCTAAACCTGCTTAAAGGAGCCAATAATACCTCTTAATACACATTTCATTTTTACTTTTCTACTTGGCTATTGGATAAGCTTCCCAAGGGATGTAGCTTAAATAATTAAATAAATATTTTCAATATAATTCCAGCCTCCTAGCAACCATTACATTTCTTTAGGGTAATTCTGACCTATAATCATGTTGCACACAGAGCAAATCTTAAAAGCAAAAGTAGTAAACATGCGTGGTACTTGTGGTTTCAGAGTTGGTTAAGTCTGGCAGCTACTTTGCTTTTCATGCCCTTACACTTTTAGTCTTCCCCAACTGATCAAGGACAGAATACTCTTGTCTTTCTCTGTCTTTCTTCACTTTTTAGGCGTATGGCTTTAAAAAAAATGTTCAGTCTACTGACACACATTTTGTTTTGCCTTAGATGTTTAAATTTAAAGTTAGGCCCAAAATTATTCATACCCCTGGAAGAATCATGTAAAGTAATCTGTAAAATGTTTATGTTTTTGTTTTGATTGAAAAAAAATTTACATTTTATGTTGGCCCAACCAAGGGCCCAACCTCAGTCTCATAAAGAGTCTGAGGATTAGGGAAACAGCAATGAGGCATTCAGACCTCAAAGACTTGGAGTTCAACAACAAAGGATAAATTGTCAAAATACCACTGGAAACCTGCAATTATAAAACAAAGATTTTTTTGGTTGATATAATAAGAATTTTTGACATCATTTTGCTTTTTCTCGATTAAAATATAAATAAAGCTGAATTACTTCTGTCAAAACTAATGCTCCTTCTACATTGTTCATTATCTTTTGAGAGATGCCAGCCTAATTTTCTGTCAGAAGTAAATTCATTGGTTGCATTCTGATTTTTAAAATAAAATATGGCAGATGTATGAATAATTTTGGGCTTTTTTTCTTTGACTGATGTTCCTGCAGGGGTGGCATATGGTAGTCAGAGCAGCGAAGGTGTAAGCTCCCTCTCCAGCTCCCCCTCCAACAGCCTCGAGACACAGTCTCAGAGTTTGTCTCGATCGCAGAGCATGGACATTGACCCTGCCTCCTGTGAAAAGAGGTAACGTATTTTTTATTTTTTTTATTGACTTTTGCTACAGTATTCCCGTAAGATACTGTTTGTTGATATAAAAAGTAGCTGTAAAAATGTTTCATTAATTATCTGGAAAAGAAAGGAGGATGTTGGGATAAACTAATTGACTCAAAATGTTTGTATGACATTCGCAAGCCTGCTGAGTTTTAACATATTCGGCCTTTTCTTTTTTTCAGCATGTCCCAGGTGGATGTGGACTCAGGTATTGAGAACATGGAGGTGGAGGACAGTGATCGCAGGGAGAAGAGAAACTTGACTGAAAAAGTAAAGGATTGCATTAATCAAAAATCAGGCTTTAACGTAACACTGTTGTTTACACCTTCAGGTTAAACACGGTTGTTTACTTCTGACTAGGCTTTTCTTTGTTTCACTTTCGGTATCTTTCATTCCTGGAAGCATATCTGTCACCTGATCAACCGGAGCGGTTCTAGTCAGTGAGAAGATTTTCTCTGCTTTTTCAGGAAACTTCTGCAAACTCTGATGTCTCTGAAGATCAGGCTCTGCACTTGATTTGTAAGATTCTCCGCGTATCGTGGAAGGAGCAGGACAGAGATGTCATCTTTCTCCCTTCTCTAGCTGCAGATTTTCACCAGAACCCTAAAGATGGTATTTTTCTGAACTGTCTTTGTCTGCCATTACAACTGTAGTTACTTTATTGTAAATTAAAAACATTTACTTTTTATTTCTGGCTTAAGTAAGCTGTTTGTTGCACTTTTTTGTGAATCCTGCAGCGTACTCCGACTTCAAAGACCTCATCAGCCAGATCCTGATGGAAGTCTTAATGATGTCATCCCAGTCAAATGTCCACAACCCGTTCGCCAGCTTGACCGCCACCTCTCAGCCCATTGTGGCAGCAAAATCCTCCGATCACCGGCTGACGCTGGTGCAGCCCTCTAGCCAAGGCGGCAGCCCGATGGGCCCCAGTGCTGGGTCTTTTGGAGCCAGCTCTCTGTCCAGGTAAATACCCAGACTCACGTTTTTTTTGCACATGAACTGTGTATATTTCAGAAACGCAACTAGATTGCTGATTTATTTTTTTTTTTTTTCATGAAGTTGCTTTGTGGATTTTCTTGTCATTTTTTTCTGCCTTGGTTTCATTGTCAACAGACCCTTTTTGCCAATGATGATCTTGTTATCAATGCTATCCACAGTTTGTATGGGTGGAATAGTCCTCATCCAATGGCGTTGAATGCAGCAGAGAGGACTTGCCCGTCTCTCTCTACCCCTGCTGCACCTGTTCCACCCTCTACACCACAGTTTGTAGTTCCCCCCAGCCCACCTGCCACCGCCGGTACCAGGCACTCCCTCAATTCGTCATCTACCCCCATGCCCATTTCTCAGAGATATCGACCCTACTCTGTCACCACTCCCTGGGTGGCTTCTACTCCCATGAGCCCAGTTTACAGAGGATATAGTTTCCCTGGTCTTTCTCCCAGCCCAGCTGCGCCCTCCATTCCTCCAAACACACCGGTTCCGGCAACGCCTTTAAGCCCCCAGTCCCTTCTTTTGAGCTCGCCCAGCTCAGGCACCCATCCCCCTTCCCCGCCCCTTTCCGTGGTGCCTCCTTCTCCCAGACTGAGTTCTCGACAGGCTGCCTTTGCTGCCAGGATCCCATCATCTAGGTATCTCATCTGTCATTTGTATGTGTGTTTGGCGTGATCTATTTAATAAACACATAAAAAAACATTTTTTTTTGTGAATCCCACAGTCTTATGTTAGGCATGGCGTGTGTTAATCTATAAGTTGGGCCGATTTTCTTTTCTCTTTTCTCAGCCTGCTTTGTTTCTTCTCACTCAGACAAATCTCTGATTGTTAAGGTGAAGATTTTTAGTGCTAGTCTGTAAATCAGAGAACAACTTAGAGATTTATTGGTCACTAATGGCAAAGAGCTAGGTAATAAAAGTTACTGGGTCCAGCAAGCAAATGTTATGCTAAAAATGTTGGGTCCATTGTGATTACACACACACATTCCATTTTTAATTTTAATGCAATTATTTTTAAATAGAGACTGCACAAACATCTTGTTTAGAGTGAGGCGGACATAAAATCAGACAGGAGTTTAATGCAGTAAGGGTTCCTGATCGTTTTGCATATAAATTCTGTCTGACTCTTGGAATTGGATTTGATAAATCCATTTCTAAATGTGTCTAAAGTTTTTAAGTGGGATCTAGCTAAATTGTCCTTGTCTCACTATATTAGGTCATGTCCTGGTTTCTGGGGGCAGCTGTCTTATTGTGTTAAAGCTGCACATTGACAAGCTTAAATTTTTAAAAACATCACAACTACACCTCTATAGTAGGGCTTACAAAGTTGTACTGTTTTTTTGTCCTACTTCCCTCCATGTCTTTTAGTTCTTACTGTTCCAGATTATTTTTTTCTCTCTTCCTGTCCATACATTCTTTCTCTCACCTCTTCCCTTTTCTTGTCCTGTCAGCCCCTTGTCGTTCCTGTTTTTTGCCCTTTCTGACATGTCTCAAGACAGCAGTGATGAAGAGTCTGCGGAGGAGGAGGATTTTGCACAGGTTCAGTTTGGGTCCAGGTACACCAATGCTCGGTGTGTGTTGATGCGTGTGTGTGCACGCTTGCACATGGATATGCTTACTGCATGGTCCATCCAGTGGCTCCTGCAGGTTTACCACTAGGGTTGTGCAAATACATGAGTCAGAAGACAGAAACTGATGGACGTCCAGCTGTTGGATGGTTCATTAAATGTTTCTTTATATGTAGGTGGTAAGTATCAAAGAACATCTCTGGTGGGATTAGATGGAAAACCTTTTTCTGATTTTTGACATTTTTGTGGCTTATTGTGCCATTTTACTTTGTTGTATCTTTGGCTAATAGATTTAAATAGTTTGTCAGTAACAGTTAGCATCCCTGAACTGCTAACATTTGTTCTTAGGTTTTACACATTGTAACCTGACAAAGCTGTGTTGTTTTAGGGTATTGTAATACATTATATTTGAGAGCAGTTGTGATTTATTGATGCATTGCATGTTTATAACCACGTTTCGTGTAATACATACTGGGATTTGAAGCCACTCGTACCGTGTTGCAGCTGACCACTAACAGCAGTTTGAGCTTTTATCTCTACATTGTTTTGGTAAATGCAGAAATGAAATGACATGAGACTTGGATAAAGGTGAGTTTTGCCTGCAAGGATTTGCTGCAAACAATTTAATTATTTGAACTCTTCTAAGCCCTTTTTGTCCCCCTGGGGAGACTTGCGATGCTATTTGATAAGCTTGTTTCCTTGCAGGATCCTTCAGAGTTTTGCGTTTGTTGATATGATGGTTTGATGTGATGGAACTTCTCCCGAACACAGCAGGGTTTTCTTCTGTTCTCTAACAATCCTCTCTCTGTATTTCATGTGTCTGTTTTTAGTCTGGGTGCCTGTGGAGGGGGGATGTCATGCGATTCTGCCAGCGACCGTTTCACCATTGAAGCATGCAAAGAGACAGAGATGCTGAACTACCTCATTGAGCGTTTTGACAGTGTTGGCATGGAGGAGAGGAAAGCTCCCAAGGTAGGCAATTGTCTGCAAGAGGAGATTCCTCGTATTTGTGTCTTTATCTCTAGATGAATAGGAAAACTGACTTAAGAGGATGAATTAAAACATTGTTAATTTTTTCATCTTTTTCATGAATAAACGTGACATAATGACTTACGCTAAAATCTTATTTCTGATAAGCTCCAGACTTGTTCAAAAAACATTATTTAAAAATGCATTTTCTTGATCTGATTCTGTGAAATCCATCTTCTCGTTCCCATTTTAAAACCAGGAAAATAATTTATCTTGTCTATTTTTCCAGATGTGCAGCCAACCAAATGTCAGCCAGCTTCTCAGTAACATTCGCTCTCAGTGTATCTCCCATGTAGCCCTTGTCCTGCAGGGGGCTCTGACTCAGCCTCGGTGAGTGAAACCATTCACTTTTTTCCATTTCAGCTATTTATTTTGTCTCCATAGCAACTACTCTTTCTCCTTGCATCCAGAGAAGGTTAATTATCTTTTGTCTCCTCTAACTGTGCGTAGGAGCCCCCTCCAACAGTCTCTGCTGGTACCTTACATGCTGTGTCGGAACCTTCCGTATGGCTTTATTCAGGAGTTGGTACGCATCACCCACCAGGAAGAGGAAGTGTTCAAACAGGTGGGGAGCACGGCCTTCTATGCTCAATGACCAGTTTGCCATTTTATTTCAGACACTCGGGCAGAATCACGAGTTATAGTTTTACCGTGTAACCTCTGAATACAAATTTAATCTGTTCCAATATGCAGTTTATATCTGTATTTTACAGCAACTGTATTTTAACTAACCAGCCTGGTTCTGGAAAAGCTAGCAGTGTAAAATGCAAAGTTCTGGGAAATTGGGTTTGATTCCTTCTCTTTTGCATAGTAGAAATGCGGTTACAGTGATCCCTGAAACATGTTGCAAAATAAAGACTTAAAGATAAATCAACTACTGGAATTACATCATTATTACACAAAAAAAGAAGTGATTACAATTTACAGTTTTAGTTTATATTTATAAATGTAAATAAGAGAATCTTCTGAACGTCTGAAGCCAACAACAGAAACTAAAAGTTGTAGTACTAATTAACACCAGCATTTCCAAACATGTCTTCCAGATCTTCATTCCCATTCTCCATGGGCTCGCTCTGGCAGTGAAAGAATGTTCCTTTGACAGCGACAACTTTAAATTCCCCCTTATGGTAAGAAGACAGAAGCCTGCAGAGCTGAAAGGGAGAAATATCATAATTCAAAGACTTAGAAAGTACAATTGTACAATTATTTCTTTTTAAGTTTTAAGAAGCTAAAGATTGTTTATTTTTTACAGGCATTAGCTGAGCTTTGTGAAATTAAGTTTGGAAAGACTCATCCCGTGTGCAACTTGGTGAGTATAAGTATGATTTTCAGAGCTATGAGAGAGATTTTGTTTTGTTTGTGAACATTTAATTTAATAACTAAAAATGTTTTTTCCATTTCAATTAAATACAGAGAAGTAATTTTAAACCCTCCTTTGATATTTTTTTTTCTATGACTAAAGTTATCAAGTTATTTTTTAAATGAAGAATATAAATAAAAAATGCAAATCAATTTTAAGTTTTGATTCTTGGTTTTTAATTTTACACATTTTTGTTTATTTATTAACCCACAATGCACAAAGAAACACTTTAAAGGGAATTACTACTACTGCTAGAAAATGCCCAGAGTTTGTTGTTTATTATTTAGTGTAACATGTAAATCTGTCACTCCTCTTCTTCTGTGTAGGCAACATCACTTCCTCTGTGGTGTCCCAAACCTCTGAGCCCTGGTTGTGGCAGAGAAATTCAGAGACTATCCTACCTTGGGGCGTTCTTTAGCCTTTCAGTATTTGCAGAGGATGATGTAAGTTGCACATTCAACTTGTATAATTTCACCGCAATATATCAAAGGTCTAACAATCGTAATATCACTGTAATCAACATCCTTCTTGTGAAGACAGAATAAATATTTATGTACCTTGCGTTGAGGCTCGGATGCTTGCAATATATGTATATATTTTTGCCATCATTTCCTAAAACCTTTGGGACTTTGAACAAAAATTGCTTGTTCTCTTGTTTAGATCAAAGTAGGGGACAAGTATTTCTCTGGCCCAGCCATCACCATGGAGAACACCCGAGTTGTCAGCCAGTCATTGCAGCACTATCTGGAGTCAGCGAGGGTGAGTCTTCACATGTTTCTGCTTAATTTATTGATTTTACTTTTATTTAACTTAATCTCTTATCATAATATTTTATTTCTTTCATTAGGGTGACCTTTTCAAAGTTCTCCATAATATTCTGCTGAACGGAGAAACGCGCGAGTTAGCTCTCAACTACATGGCAGCTCTAGTCAACTACAATGTGAAGAAAGCTCAGATGCAGGTATGTAATCGCACATCCTTTATTCATACAACAGCAGCTTGAACATGATATTTGAGTTTCTGATTTGTGTCAAAAGAAAAATAAACTGCACAGATAATGTAACATGCCTCTCAGTAAAACTCCGGTTTTGACAAGTTTTTTGAGCGACATTTTTTTTCTCTCTCTCTTTCTCTCAGACTGATGACAAGCTGGTGTCGACGGATGGCTTCATGCTCAACTTCTTATGGGTGCTGCAGCAGCTGAGCATGAAGATAAAACTGGACACAGTGGACCCATACTATATTTTCCATCCACGGTGTCGCCTTGTTGTCAGCCTGGAGGAGACTCGTCTTAAAGCCACCATGGAGGAGCTAAAAAGCTGGATGGCTGAGCTGCGTAAGTGGAGAAAAAGAAAAAATACTTTCAGAGTGGATTGTCAAACCCCAAAGTAAATAAAATAAATACAACCTTTTGTTCTTTATTTAGGATGCAGAGATTATTCCTTTGGCTAAAATAGAATCTATATAAGTATAATGTTTGTTTTTTTTCTTGTCTGTGTGAACATCATCAGATGAGGGTCCCTCAAAGTTCTCAGAGCCCAAGTTCCCCACCGAGTGTTTTTTCTTGACACTTCACACTCATCACTTGTCCATCCTGCCATGCTGTCGGCGCTACATCCGCAGATTGCGCGCCATCCGTGAACTCAACAGGTAGTTTGTACACAGCAAACGGTTATAACTTATTCATCTAGTGAGTTATTTATAACCTTGTTTCACATTTTAGGACTGTAGAGGAGCTGAAAAACAGTGAGAGCCAATGGAAAGACTCTCCCTTGGCTAGTCGGCACAGAGAAATGCTGAAACGATGTAAAACCCAGCTCAAGGTCAGTCCTGGTAGATTCTCTTACTGTCTGTCTGCTATATATTGATCCAATCCTCGGGACCGGCTTAAAGGCACAGGCACACCAGGATTTTCTGTTGTCAGAATTGACTCCGTTTGGACACTCATACTTGTTCTTTGTGCTGAAAAGCTGAAAAACAAGCGATTATGCAAGGGAACGTATTTCCTGAGACTTGATGCTTATCACGTGTGACTGTCCTGTCAGAAACTGGTGCGAGCCAAAGCGTGCGCTGACGTGGGCCTTCTGGACGAGAACCTGCTGCGCAGATGTCTGCAGTTTTACAGCACAGTCATTCAGCTCATACTTCGCATGGTGGACCCGGCCTACCCCAAGTGAGACGGCATACCACGGACTGACCATGCTACTGTTTGTCGAAATGATAACAGAAAAAGAACAACTTGTTTTTTTCTGTCTGTCATGCCATTCTTCAAAAATAAACATTATGCCACTAAATGTTCTCCTTTTTTCAGCATTACCCTTCCTTTGAACCCTGAGATTCCCAAAAGCTTTGCTGCTCTGCCGGAGTTTTACGTTGAAGATGTGGCAGAGTTTCTGCTTTTTGTTGTGCAGTAAGTCCTTCACATGTTTAAGGCATAATAAAATTGGATGAAATTATTTTATTTCCATTGCAAAGTTTTATTTCACCTGTATGAATAATTGCCATTTTCCAGCACATAGTACTTCAGAGAATTCCCTTCTTTACTACCTCTTTATTCCTTGCAGGTACTCTCCCCAGGTTCTGTATGAGCCGTGTGTCCAGGATGTGGTCACCTTCTTGGTAGTGTTCATCTGCAGTCAGCACTATATCCGGAACCCCTACCTTATAGCCAAGTTGGTGGAAGTTCTGTTTGTCACCAACCCTGCTGTACAGCCTCGCACTCAGAGATTCTCTGAAATGATGGAGAACCACCCGTTGTCCATCAAACACCTGGTCCCTGCTCTCATGAAGTTTTACACTGGTGGGTCTGATCCACTGTACATTGAAACTGTCTGCTTTTGACTGAAGAGTTTCCCCGTTTTTGTGCTCCTATATTTAGTGTGGCGACTAATCCTAGTTGTGCACTATCTGTATCTGTTTACAGTGATGGCAGCATACACGTTTAGATTATCACGAAGATGGACTGAGTTGATTTCTGACTTTTGTATCTATAGATTTTAATCTATTCATATTTCTCTTCATTAGTCAATATATCAGCTTTGATAATATTTTAATCAACCTTCTCGCTTAGAACAGTCATTAAATGTTTATGTTTGTAACATAGGTGATAGTTCAGTTTTACAAATGGTTTTGCTCCTTAGCTGGACTCTACATGTCCAGCTAAGGAGCTGGAAACTCAAAACTCTTGAGTTTTGAGTTTCCAGCAGGTCGACAATCCTAAACAACCACTTCTAAAACTGAATGAGTTTTCTTTTTCCATTTTAATTACAAAATTAAACTTTATTTCTTTGTTGAACTTCTCTATTGTGCATAATTTATTCCTAATTTGTGAGCTTAAATGTTAAAAACAGAGTTGCGTCACAATATTTAGTCAACTGAATCGTGTGTACTTTTTAAAAATGTTTTTACTTAAGTCCAGGTTTTGTACAAATATAGATGTTCCTCTTTAGTATTTCACTAAATCGTTGCATTTTTTTTCTTTAGATGTTGAGCACACTGGTGCTACCAGCGAGTTCTACGATAAGTTCACTATACGGTACCATATCAGTACCATCTTCAAGAGTCTCTGGCAGAACATTGCCCACCATGGCACCTTCATGGAGGAGTTCAAGTGAGTTTGTCGATTACAAAAATTGATACCTGATTAAAAATGAACAGTTGATGCTTAATTCTGAGACATTTTGGGTGTTTCCAACCTGATTTGAGCTCGTTTCTTGTCTCCTCTCCCCCAGCTCCGGCAAGCAGTTTGTGCGCTACATCAACATGCTGATTAACGACACCACCTTCTTGTTAGACGAGAGCCTTGAGTCCCTGAAGCGCATCCATGAAGTTCAGGAAGAGATGAAGAATAAGGAGCAGTGGGATCAACTGCCCAGAGTCTGTGCTCTACTTTATTATTTTTTTTAATCAAGAACTCCCTATTGTGTTGCAGTAATATTGATGGATTTTTTTCCGTACATGTTTATTCTGAGTTTCAAAACGTGGCAACAGATGTGTTAAGGCACAGTTTATTCGACCAGTTTTTTTTTCTTTCTTCTTCTTCAAACTTCCAGGAGCAGCAGCAGAGCCGCCAGTCCCAGCTGACTCAGGATGAGCGAGTGTCTCGCTCTTATCTGGCGCTGGCTACAGAAACAGTTGAAATGTTCCACATCCTAACCAAGCAGGTTCAGAAGCCTTTCCTCAGGCCTGTGAGTGTTGCCGTTTCCTCTGCACATTCTACAAGATTCATTCCATGTATTAAGCGAAGCTAATTCCATAATAAGGAACTAATTGTTCACAGAAAGTCAAAATTATGAGCCTGAGTAAGTGATCTCAAACCAGACAATATTTCTGAGCCCGTCCTCTTTTCTTCACACAGGAGCTCGGACCTCGTTTAGCTGCTATGCTGAACTTTAACCTTCAGCAGCTCTGTGGGCCCAAGTGCCGGGACCTGAAGGTGGAGAACCCAGAAAAATATGGCTTTGAGCCCAAAAAGCTCTTAGACCAGCTGACAGACATCTACCTTCAACTGGATTGCGCCCGCTTTGCTAAAGCAATTGCAGATGACCAGGTTGGCACTGACTGCATCAAAGATTTTGATTCAGAGACTAAATTTATAGTGTTTATATTTCTATTGAAAATGTTTACCCTTATACCTGGTAAAGTGGTGGCCCTGCAATAGCTTTTCTTCTTTCACAATGTCATTAACATACTGTTGTGGATCTTTGTTTTCTTCAAAGCGATCATACAGCCGGGAGCTTTTTGAGGAGGTTATTTCCAAGATGAGAAAGGCTGGTATTAAGTCCTCTATTGCCATTGAGAAATTCAAGCTGCTATCCGAGAAGGTGGAAGAAATAGTCGCCAAGAACTCCCAGTCAGAGATGGACTACAGCGACGCACCTGATGAGTTCAAAGGTTAGTTTCTCCAATCAGCAATTTAGTCAGGAATCAGGAATTTAGTAACTGTTACAAAGCAAAATCAGTACTTTGTAATCATGTTCTATAATATGTTATAGATGTTATAGATAATGTTTCAAGATGTGCTTTATTTACATAAGTAAATAAAGCACAAATTTTATTTTTATTTTATTTTTATTTATTTTTTTTCTAATGTCAAATCTGAGTTGTTCATAAGCAATACATCGTAATATGTAAATGCGGAGTAAGAACTCTGGAATCCATATTCAGTGCGTAAATGAACCTTTGCCCTCAGGGGAAACAGCCGCTTCGGTGTGACCCTCAGGTCATTGTAGATAGAGAAGGTCTTCATTGAATTCCAGACATTTGCTGCAGGTTTTGGCAGCTCATGCGGATCATATAGACAGCTTAGAGCAAAGCTATCCTGTAACCACAGACTTAATATAATCCACAAAGAGAATGCGGTCTGCATACCAGCTTTGATTCCCAGATATGCCAGCCAGCCCATCACAGTTGATGGGAGTGTGCCATCCAGGACGGAGGCGTAACAGCTGTCTGTGTCGTTACAATATCGCACGCCAGGTTTTTATTTTTGTAACCTACAGGATTCACATTAACAACTCTGTGACATTTCAATATATAGGGGGCACTCTTAAGTTTTTATTGGGTATTTGGGTCATTTGTTTTCTTAGGTGAACTAATATTACTATTAATGCACCTGTTCAGCTGTTTAGGATGGATTTTTTGGGGTAATTTGCAGTCAGTGTTTTTGAAAACACACATTGTTTTTATACTGAACTATATTTTTTGGTGTTTGGTTAAAACTATGTTTTTGAAAACTGACGACCTGCCTGGCTCTAAACTCCATGCACAGTTTGAACTGGTGAATAAATTTGAAGGCTATGTGGTGGAAACAAACTAAAAGGCTCTAAACTTTAGAATTAAAAAATTATCAGTTTTGTTGCATTTCAGAATCAAAAAAGTTAGAGAATTCAAAAAAGTTTACTATATTTTTCTCCTAATCTTATCTTGCACATATATTACCTTAGACCCTCTGATGGACACTCTGATGACTGACCCGGTGATGCTGCCCTCTGGGAACATTATGGACAGATCCATCATCTTGCGCCACCTGCTGAACTCCCCCACTGATCCCTTCAACAGGCAGCCCCTCACAGAGAGCATGCTGGAGTCAGGTAACATCATCATGATGGCTCTTTATCGAACGACCAAGAATAGTAAAAAGTTCTCAAACATTGGAAGAAACAACTTTTACGTTTTTTCAAATTTGTTGACTTGAAGTGTTTGCTTTTGTTTGTGTGTTTTTATTACTCCTGCAGTGCCTGAGCTGAAGGAGAGAATCCACGCCTGGATGAGGGAGAAACAGGGCGCTCGGCCTTTCTAACAAACCCTTCGTCGGTGTCTGGCTGCGTTACTGATTTGAAGGGATCTTTCCAAATCATCTGAATTTAATGTCACTACTACCAATGAGAACAACATTTTGAGTGGAGGGAAAAAAAGGATACCTGATTGGATTTTTATTTGCATTTACCCTTTTTGTCTCAAACCATTATCATGGTTCTAAAAACAAAACATAATAAAGTTAAAACTTTTGAGTTTGTCTCTTGAGTTTATGTGAATTATATCAAATGATAATTAACAGTTGCTGGTTTATGTATTACAATTTACCAGAAATCAGTTTGCGAAAAGCTTATTGATCATCTTTACAGTGGTCGCTCTGTTTTTTAAACTATCTTGGCTTTATAAAAATCTCGAGTGAGAGCAGAGCCAAGTAGAGTGTGAGTATTGGCAAACTTGTTTGTGTTCTTCAGCTCATGTTTGTGCTTATGGATGACAAGTGGAACCATAAAGGTTGTAGGCTAATGTAATTTAATCTTCAAAGGAAATGTTATTTCAGTCTTTGAACGTAATAAGTAGGAACTTCAGAAGAAAAAACTGTTTAGTTATATTTTGCTGCTGACTTCATTAATCTGATTTACTTGTATGTGTTCTGGATCTGAAGATAAAAGCCTCATTGTCACCTCAAGGTCAAGTATCTGTGTTATAGAAGAGGTTGGGGAGCGAGGGAAGAGACAAATATGAAAAAAAACAAAAAAACTACCAGAAACAAAGCTCCTTATGGATAGGCAATTATTTTATGTTACTTTAAATTTCATGTAAAAGCCATTTCAGCTCTTTAAATGCTCAGAAAGTATTTGCTTTAATAGGAAAGCTCCATGCCTTCTATATAATTCCTGCATATCTACGAGCATTGACGGTCTTTGGCAGCTCTTGGTGGTATGTTTAGAAATTGAAAATTGTCCAAACAATTGACAGAGACTTGACAGTTTTGAAACTTGTACAGAATTTACAGGCACTTTTTCTGTGCAAGAACATCATTCAAGTCCTGACAATGTAGTACAAATTTTGGAATCTCTTTCCTGAACATTAATTATTTTTGATTTACTTAAAGAGCTGATCTAAGGACAGGTTGTAACATTTATTTCTGTTTATTCAGAATCTGTCCTCCATAACGAGCACCTGATTCTGTTAAATCATCCACCTTCACACATTAAACCAGGCTAATTAATTGAAAGCAAGACAAGGGTTAAGACAAGGGTTAAATAATAGCAAAGGTGTTTTTTGGTGTAGTTTGAAACTAGATAAATTTACCATGAGCATGTCTGAGCACAGAAATTTCCATTAAACGTAAATAAAAATACATTATGTTCATGTTTCCAAGGCTTAAAATAAGCTTCAGAAACCTCAAACGCATATTTCATTCTTACTGATCACTACATGTCAACATGGAGCTAATGACTATTAGAAACTGACTTATGTTAGATGCACTGCTCACTTTTTCTAGTCAATACAATGTTGTAATTTCCTTTTAAGACCGATGTGCTGATTTGTGAGAAGACATGAAAAGCAAAATTTCTTTAGAGGCAGTTTTAAACAAAATAAAACGTATTTATACATTTTTTTCATAGTATTTAACTGATTCTACCTTATGTCAAAAAGAGCATAGACAAAGATGCATTTGGTTGATTAATAGAGAATGTTCAGAGTTCTTAGAAGGGATGCATTTAGTGACCCAAAAATAGAAAAAGAAAAAAAAAAAAATCTGATCTAACATGCCGGAAAACAGGCAGACTGATCTTGGCTGAAGCTTTGACATGTACTAAGTAAAACTGTTTAAGAAATTAAATATGTTTCCTCTATTTTAAGATTCAAGAATAAAATTACCTGTTACAAAGAAAAAAAAGTTTATTTTGTAAAACAAATTCAGCTGAGAAAACCCTTTTCATAATTAAAAAATTGATGAAGGCTATGTAGCCAATTTAAGAATGCAAAGTGTATAATTTGCCACCAAAAAAATAATTTTAATTTAAAAAGCCTTGTAACGTCAGTAAAATTCTGTTGTAGGTATTAATGCAGATATTACATAAAAACATACCCTTTATTGATAAAAATAGTTTTGCAGGACGCATCCTTTATCATTAGAAAAGGCTCATTCAATTCCTCGCTAGGCGGCGCTGGTTTGCGGTGACCCTAGCGACACAGTGACAGCGGTGCTGGGAGAGGTGGGGTAGAAATCCTGCAGTGTGGCGTCACGGTAGAAAAATGGAGAGAGAGGCTCCACCCACACCCCTGATTTCCGATTTCATTGGCTCCTTGATGTCCTAGTCACCCACTTCTCCGCGCTGATTGGTCAGTCGGCCTGTCAGTCAGCACGTTGAAGGGGAGTTGACGTAATCTCTTCGGTAAATCAAGGCGATCCATCGATTTCCATTTTCGCTCGGGCGCAGACGGGCGGCCGCTTTTTTTTCTGTCGCTACGGGGGAAAAAAAAACAAAAAAACAAGCTATTTCACCGAGTCACTTTGTTCACATTTTATACTTTACATATCCATACGGCGGAGGATACCGCTATAATGGGTGTTTTCCACGGAAGCGGACATTGTAGCAGTTTACGTGTGTGCAGATTCTGATCAAAAAACACCAACAACACATCCTGACGTCCGCAAGCTAACCTTACTTCTCCCCACTGTCCGCTGCCGCCGCCTTGGATAGAGCCGTCAAACGTGAGTATGAACGATCGGTCTGGGTACATGCATTATATGTATAATCTTAATGGTTGTTATGTCAGATTAATTTCTGCTGGCGAGCAGCTGTCTGTTGGTGCCAACATTAGTCACAGAGCTGCGTGTCTGTTACATATTTACATCACGGAATGTACGCTTACTTTTATTTTTTATGAAATAAGCAAAGCAAATGATGTCGTTCGTTCAAAGGGGTTTACGTTTATGCACAGTCTATTAGCTGCTAGCTCTTAATGTTAATAGAAACCCCAACCACAAACCTCTCGGCATGTCTTCGCAGTGTTCAAATGAACAAATATTACAATTATTGTTTAAAACTCCAGTTGGAGCCATTTACGTGGTTTTAACCTTTCGTGCTGAATAAACGTGAACAGCCTACGCTGCTAATAGGAGCCTTAACTCTTCTTCCCACAACATTCAGCAGAGGAGGATTAGCCCACTTCTTAACATCGGCGAATTTAATTTTCAAGCATTAGAAATGGACGCTCTTTATTGGCACCAATGCAGAGTCGCATGCAGCAGACGGGGCCCCCCGGGCTCGTTGTCCCGCGGTGGCCCTCAGCAAGGAAAAAGGGGGGAGATAGGATTTCATGGGCGTATGCTTCAGCAAGTATGGCTGACTACTAGAATATGGGGGAAAAAAAGGGGAACAATTTGGGAATCTATAGTTGAAATGGGCTAAAAGCGAACAGAAAGAAGCACGAGTTGTAGAATCATAGATACAGTGGCGACCCAAGATTGAATGAGGCCCGTTTGGGTGTCCACTTTTGCATGTTAGAGGGGGGGGGCATCCCTAAAGATGTAATAACTATTTGTAAGTTAGAAAATAGAACTGTTGGGGTCAAAAATAACAAGGAATTGCTCAATAAAATTTTTTTTATTATAGGTATTGCCATGAAATGCTTAATAATCCCTGACCAATGTCTTTTTCTGTAGCCAGTGTAAATTTGGTTTCTTAACTTGTTAGAGTTCTTTGATTCAGTCAAATGCTCTTTACTGTGGAATGTATTTTTACCATTAAAAACACAGTAAAGAAGATTCTGCTTCAAATTTACAAGATGTTCATCTTAGATTTCCTTTTCTTTTTTCTTTTTTTTAACAAAGATTATGAAAAGAACTGATGAATCTGAACATTTGCGTACAATTTCCTTAAAACATGACCCAATAGACTATTTGGTTGATTTGGAAAAAACAAAATTTACTCGTCTACAAATGAATTAAACATAGATTGTTTGTTGTTTGTGGGCACTAAAGCTTTAACAATAAACCCTGCAGACTGACTACTGACTTTACACAGAAAAAAACGGAAAACCGTTACATGCCACAACTGACAGATAAATAATATGTACTATACGTTATTCTTATGTGCCTATAGGGCTGATATAGGACCTATGTATTTAGTGGATTCTGTTTAGCATTTTGGTTAAATACTTTAGATTACGTGGATGCACTAATGCTTCTTTTTGGGGTTTTCTTTAGGAGGAATATAAAAGCAGTCTCACTTGGGAGTCTGACCTGAGCAGCAAGAATGTCTGGGGCGTCTGTAAAAGTTGCTGTTCGAGTCCGACCCTTCAACTCCAGGGAAACGAGCAAGGAGTCAAAATGTATCATTCAGATGCAAGGCAACACTACAAGTACGTAATCTACTGGCACCCACATGAGAGCATCCTCACAAACCACATCTTTGAGTTCATGCAGGTTTGCCTGCACGTCCTCCCAAGTGCTGTTCTCTTCTGGAGGCCTTTTGCAAAGAGCCGGAGAATGAGCAAACTGAATGGTGGACGGTTAAGGCAAAACAGACTGAAAGGGAATAAAAGGCCTGCAGAGGGGAAATCCTCCCCCTCTGATTGGGGCCTACATGCCTGAGGAGTCTGTGGGAGAAATCCACAGTTGGTTCCTGATAGGGCAGACCCAGAGGTCACTATAAAGACTGACCTGCAATCACCGCCCAGTTCATCGGGGCTTAATCACAGCCATTGTTGTGGCTCTGTAGTTTATGATTGCATTATCTCTGGGCTTACACTAGCAGTTTGTGTTGCACCTTCTAGATGCAAATAAAATGCTATAGATTAAAGTTCTTCATTCACTTCGTGAACTTTTTACTTCACGTGGTTTTCTGTTTTTTGTTTACTGCCATTTTTCTGAAAAACCAAAGCAATTTATTGACATAATTATAAGGGATGCAGCATTCAGTCGACAAAAGTTAGTTAAGAAACTCAAAGCACATTTTAATTTTTTGCGTGTTCTTTTAAAATAAAATAACCTGAATTGGTGAAATCTAAAATTTGCAGATCAGACATCAAATAAAATGGAAATCTGTATTGCGAGGAAAAGCTATCTCTGAATTTCTATTAATTATTCATTTGTAACGCCCTTTTGTTGTTAGTTTTTTCTCATCCCCTTTAACAACACATTCAAGAGATGAGTAAGTAAGGTAGTGATGTACTGAATCCAAAGTTTTGAATCTTTTATTGGTCTTCAGGCCACAGGACTTTTAAACATGAAGAAGACGGGTTGAAACAAGCCAAAGGGTTTGAAACAGTGGCTAATAAAAAGAACCGATGCCAGATCGAGATGCTGTAAATTAAAAAATGTTTTAATTGCATAGGTCACTTACTGAAATATTCTAACTGATATAAAGTGTGTCTTAAAAGAATAAAGAAATAAGACAATGTTCTTTTAAAAAGTCATGTGATCAACCTGCTTATTTGTGATCGTGAGTCATCAGGTGCTGTGAAGTATTAGCTGCCTCCTTAGTCATGACAGTGCTGTACGTCCTGCTTCGGTCCGATGATTAACACCGTCCCCCCTGACGCTAACAGAACCAGCTTTGACCCAGTCAACGTCTGGCAGAGGAAACTTGTTTTTCTTACAGTCTCACTGGCTTTCCTCAGCTCTTCTCCTGTCAGTCTTATCAGCCTCATTAGTCTAAGCTTGTATGAATCTCCTATAAGATCAAGTGTCCCTCCTAGATGTGCCTCACTTGCTCTTTATCTCTCACAGTCTACCAAAAAGAGGATTTGTTAAATCCCCAGTACTTTTCTTTACTCCATATCCTCGGGTTTTCATCATTCCAATGTCACCCAAAAGGAGCTGGAGGGGAACTTGTGGTTTCTGGCAGAACTGCAGTGGCATATGCAGCGTTTTTAAGGTGGGGGTTAGTCAGCAAGCGTGGAAGTAAGGGAGAGGAGTAGGCTGCAGCACCGCCTGCTCTACCTCCTCATCACATGGCCAGATTGCAGAGCAGAGAGAGAGGCTGGCAGGGAGCCATGCTCTTCTTTCATCAGGTCTTCATTGCAGATGGTATGCTGAGAACGCTGTCCTATTAGGATGCTGAGAGTTTTAACTGAACCTACTGGGTCAAACATGTAGGGGTTATTACATTTACGGTGATTTGATGTACACTACGTTTCTGCTCTAGCAGATTGCCTCAAACATCCTGACTTGTCATATTTAGCATATTGGACTAATGTGGTTTTAGTCTCAATTTGTATATTGTGCTTTGTATGGCCTATTTCAGATTCCAGGAAATGCTTTTTTTTTTTTTGTATGTGTGTTTTCATAACATTGCCTCGTCTTATTTTCTTATCTCATGGACGTGACTTATCTGAATAGTTTCCAATTCTCATGACTGATCACATGTCGGATAAACCAATATGAACTTTATGCGATTTTGAAGAAGAAAACATTGTCAAATCCAGTAGACGCTGAATGATTAAGGGTGCCCACTTTTGAAATAGTTTATGATATTATGTCTATTTCCAGTCTTTTTCATTCTGGAAAAAGACTTTTCTTTTATCCTTTAAACATCTGACTCTCTCTTTGAGTTCCTATAGATTACTGACAACTCTTGACTTGACGAGGAAAAACAATTTGCCTTTTAAAATAAATTCTTTGGAATTAAGTTCTTAAAGTTTCAACCATCCGGTCATTGGTCAGGACTGAACAATCTGTTAATTGTTCGATTCTGGTCAGCACACTATTTCTCTGTGCTTTTCTGTTTGGGTCTGTAGTGTGTAACACCCAAATGTCATCAGAAGTGCAGGCAAAAATCTGTCTTTTTTTTTTTTTACTGGCTGATTCTGATACTTTGGATCTGACCTACAGATTTTGTTTTCAGCCTTAATTGATGTCTAATTTTTTCCATATCAAAGGAAACTCTAATTTGATACATTTAAAGAATGGATAGAAAAAAATTATTTCTTGTGCTTGACCTCTGGATCATTGAACAGCAACATGCAAAAAAGACTCTGACTTTAATCACTGGCTGGTTGATTTTGTGCTTGACAAAAAAAAATCACATTAGTGTGAGGTAATTCTGAGTCACATCTACTCAATGTAATAAAACATGCTTAAGCAATTTGTATATTGTGCTTTGTATAAATTAACTCATTATTTGGTTAAAAAGAGCTAACCGAACGCTGCCTTTAACATGCATTTTCATGCTATTTTCAAGGGTTTTCTGGGCTTAAATGGGACTGCAAGCAGTATGGCATTTTTCATCGAGTTGCTTGGTCAGCGTGTAGGTGTTTGGCAGATGTTTGCGAGGGGCCATGACACTCCCCCTATTGTGGTTGCTCAAGGGCATGCATATGTGTCCATCCGTGTGCTTGTGTCGGCAGCACAGAGCACGAGAGAGCTGGGGGGCAAGAAGAGCAGGACGAGCCGTCTTCCCCTCCGTCCCCCAGTCTTTTCACAATGCACAGAGGGCTGTCAAGGGATGGGTGCATGCAGAGTAGCAGCAAATTGATTATCCAGCGTGCGTGGCCTCTGCAGCCAGCCAGGAAATAAGCAAAGGCCCTCTTTCAGTAATGGCCCTGAAACATACCTCATCTAATGTGGTTATAAAGGAGAGATGCAGTGGCCAGTTATACTGATCTGAATTGGTGTTTCAAATGTTAAATAATTCCACCACGTCCACAGCATTCATTCAGTTCATGATATTCACACTCGTCTCCATCTTGTTATGTAAACTATGTTGGTTCTCTTTAAGCCAGTGAGAAGAACCAAACAAAAAAAAAAAATCTGATTACAGAACCACGACTCGTTCGTCTTTCACATCAGATAAATGGCGAAGCCTTTTCATATGTTCACAAACTGAATGCTGTTCAGTATTATGCCCAGTGTTGAAGTATAAACAAAGTGACAAGCTGATAAAGCAAACAAAAGGTCACCACATCAATTAAACCTTCACCTTTCGGATATAATTCTACCGAGTGTCCTGTCAGTAAGAGCTAAGTGGTTGGTGACATTAGAAAATCCCCACCGGGAGTAAACGAGCTCTGCTTCACTGTCTGTTAACGCATACGAACAGACAGCAGAAATAACTCTATTATCTGCTATTTATGAGGTATTGACATTGAAAGGAATACTAGTGGGACATTCAGGGAGATATTTGTTTGAGGGATAAACATTGGTGTGACGAATCTTGTTCACACATGCACGATTGACCCAATTAGGACCAATAATCCACTAGGCTTGCCTCAGGCCGCCACGCCCTGCTGCCGTAATCCTGATCCATGTGGGTTTCTCTGGATAGACTCCCATATTCCCACTGGAGAGCTGCATTTCTCAACTTTGATTATTTGTAGTGATTCAGTGACTTCTCACAAATATTCTAGGCTCACCTGTGCTTTTAAAAGGCTAAATTGGACAGTGTGCTGCAATGGATTGTGTTGATAGTAAATATGTTGGGTTACTGTTTTCAGTTTCACACAGAGATGCCAACAAACAGAATTTTGAGGCTTTTTTGTTTGGTTTTGTACAGATTTGACTCACCAATGCTAATTCTAGCCAATTCCAGTTTCTCTTCAGGAATTTTAATTTTAAGAACTATTTTCAATAAACAGTTCATTCCTTAGAGAATATTTATCCCTACTTTAACCCTGAAATTCCCAAAATGCTGACTCCACTCACCGTCCTGTTTGTTGAACGTCTAGTTTTCTCTTGGACTCTTGCAGCCTGAGTATACGACAGAAACGCCTAAAACGTTTTCCCTTTTAAATAGCATGTTGTGCCTGTAGGCTTCCTCTGACTTCAGCTTTTATCAATATATTGATAAATTAAAGAAGCTGTCTTTAAATCTGAACAGATTTTATGCCAATTAGAAGAGCTGGAGTATGGTACATTCGCTCCACATAAAATATTGAATAATCCAGAGTCTAGCTAGCTCCAGTCATCAGCTGGTTTCTCTTTGCATCTTTAGCTTCAAATGAGGATTGAAGAGATTTCTTACCTTTTTCTCTAAATGTTTGGGGTGGAGTAAACATTATTATGTCTCTCATTATTAGAAATTTAGTTGCTATGATTAAAAATAATTTAAAGTAATCTACTCTTTAAACAAATCATTTATGATTTATTCAGTAATTAGTTTTCAAATTACAAATCGGCATTACTTAATGCTGCACTAAAACTTTCCACTGAGCCATTGGGGCTTTGTTAATTAGTACTAAATAATTTTTTGTTAATAAGTGTTTGGAAATGAATGATAACTGAGAACATGACAGTAAAAAGCCGCGAGAGGAATCCCACAGACTGGAATGCACTTGACGTGGCCGAGGTCAGAAGAGCAAAGTGATCAGTTTCTTCAAATACTGAAGCAACTACGTAATCGTCGGCTCCACTGCGCCTCATAGATCTGCCTCAGTTAAGTAACCATACGTGTTTAAAATGGTCAGTTCTTGTAGTTTGTTGTTTCAGGCTCTGAAGTCTGTAAAAAGTATTTGTTGCAATTAAACAACAAATAGAAAAAGTACAACTAGTAATGAGGAAAAGCAGAACAAGATGTGTGCTTCATAAAAGTTAGTTCTGATATTATTACAAAACGATAAAGTGAGTAAAGGTGCCAAATAGCTGTACTCTGTGAGAACACCAATTTTCTGCATTGACTTGCTCAGTTCAGTTCAGTCCTTTTCTGTTTTTCTTCTTTTTCTTTTTCACATTTTGTTCCAGCAGCTTGCAAATGAGCTCGGTGCAATTGGAGCGAGCTTTTCAGAGGAAATATTGGATATCAGATGAGCTAATAACTACCCCCACTCTTGAGTGGGGGTAGTTAATCGCATCCTCGACAGCAGAGACGGTGAAAGTCGAGCACGGGCGCTGTTCACGTGCAGCGCAGCGTGAGGCAGCGTCACATAACCACACTAAGGTTTACTGTTGTAGCAGATTGCTTTGACATGAACGACACGGGATTAAAAATGCTTGGTGCGTAGCATAATTGTTGTGAACTTTCAGTACCAAAGTGAATCATTGATAACAGAAGCTGCTTTTATTTAGACTAAACTCAGACAGTCTCATTCAGGTTTGAGAGACTCAGGGATGCTGAGATGAGAGTCCTGGCATATCAGCACTCAGAGCGTCCTTTGTTCTTCTTATCACTGAAGACGGACCTTTGAGTCTGCAGTGTGTTTGGACTTGTTGGCTCTCTGAGGGTATTGCATGACGGATAAGAATGTAAACATCAATGTTTCGACTCCGTACTGCATCTACATGGCACTTAAAGGGAAGAAGCGGTTGTTCTTGCTGGGCGTGTCCGGCTGGATGTAGATTATGTTTCAATGAAGATAGTCAAATCCAGTGTCGCCACCATCTTCTCCACACCACAACCGGCAGTGTTTTTCTCTTTTCTTTTCTCTTCAGCCCGGATTCGTTCATCCATGCCTCGATGACGAAGCAGATAAAGGCATGTTTGTTTTCCCGATACTATGCTCCCTCTTTGATTCTTTTACCTTTGCTTGGTTCGCTGCCTCGGCTCTGTTTAAAAGGCTGAACTTTCCCACATTTTAAGAGCACGGCGTTTTTGTGCCTTCGTTTTCACTGTTCTCACTCCAGACTGTATTGTTGTTTTTCTCCCAGATTCTAAGGGATGCATTCAGAAACGAGCTCCCCAGCTTTGCAGTCGTAGCACGGCTAGCTTGTTGGTGGGCAAGAAGCTCATTTTGGATTATTCGTGTGTGAACAAAGTTATTTTTGTAACCATAATAATTTTGCAAATGTATCAAGGCAGCAGTGTGAAGCTGATTTTATGTTCAAACATGCATAAATGCACAATAAAATCTATATGAAAAGTCTCTTTCTTACTTTAGATGAGGATCAAAGAAAAGTTGATTCTGAAATATTTTTCTGTTTCCTCCGTGTTCATGATGTCATGATTATATAAAGGCAGAAAGCATTTAAAGTGAGAGTTGAGTTGCTGAGGGGATGCTGGTTGAGGAAATCCAGGTCACCGCTCTGTAAAATGGGCGCCTGTTGTGTGCCATGAATGCACGGGGCTGTGTGTGTTTTTCCCCCGTCTGCACCGCCTCGCCTGGTTTACACTGTTGTTCCCACTCAGCTGCTCTGCCCGGATCATATGATAATCCCCATGCTGTTTTCAGGCAAATTGAGAAACTCCTCTGTCATGTTAAGAGATTTAGGGCAATTGATTCCTTTTGAATTTACTGATGATCAAAAATAAATGGATATTTGGAAGGCACAATTTTAATTTTTATGAGTATGGAGCACAGAAGTGTTTGTATTTTATTTCTTTGTTTTGATAATTCAAAAAAAATCCAGAATGTGACAATACTGTTTTAGTAAATAAAGCCGAGCTGAAAGGTAGAAGCCGTTTCCGCTTACAGAAAGAAAAAAAAAAAAACATTTTGTGAAAGGACCGCTTCCTTTTCAAAACTTTTTGTTTCGTTGTGTCAGATTTGCAATCTCACTTCCCAAAAGAAATATTAAGGTGCTAATCAGAATGTTTTTCACGACACAGGATGTGTTGAGAAATATCTTTTGACTTTTGAGGCATCATTCATGAAGTTTTAAATGCTGTCCTGGTTAGAGATGCTCTTGTGAGACTGCTGATCCTGATTCCTGAACAATAACTGTTTTACCAGATTCTCAAATGGCATTTTATATTTACTGGGAGTAGAGGGGATGTCACACTGTGTGGAGGAGTCGCTGTAAAACAGGACCTTATGAGTATTTTAAAACGGTACATAATTACTGTTGACATTTTGATCTGGGTTTAGCATATAATCTCAGAAGTGAGCTTTTCCCTTTGGAATAAATTCTTGGATTTCCTGAAGTCGGCCCAACATTTCCAAGCTCTGCGTCTTCCAAATCAAGTTGAAATCAAGTAGAACAGTATTTCTGTGCCATGTTCATCCTGCCTGTTATCTCTGAAAATGCCACGCTTTGTCAACAAGGTGTAAAAACTAGTTTTCTTTTTAAAGTAATGGATTTAAAACATAACGAATGCTGTAAACTTACTTTGAGCATTGAACTTAACCTCGTCAGCACCAAAGATTGTTGCCGCAAAATTATAGCATTTGGTGCATTTGCTGACTGGGAAAAAAATGTTTTTTAAATATATATATATATATATTTTTTATTTTTTTTTTTTACGTGTTTTTTTTTTATTTTGCCATTTAAACTGTTGAGTTTAAACCCAACACATCCGCTGATGGGCTGCCTTGTGTCCCCTCTCTTTGTTGAAGTTCTGTTTGTTTTGCTTCTGAATGGAGTCCTGCTGACTTAGCATGTTTTCTCTTCTGGAAACCTCCCCTTCAGTCGGCCGCTGAGCCTGTCTAAGCTGCTGCTATCAAAGGCGCTTGCGCCCCCAGTTTGGTATCAGGGAGCGGTGCATGCAAGGTTTGGCTCGGGAGTTCACGGAAAGATTGGGCGGCTGAAATCTGTCCATTCCTTCCTGTCACTGACAGTCTGTCGGCATGCGAAGCACTAACTGCCATCTGCTGCTGTATAAATAGACAGCAGAGCAGAACGGGAACAGCTGGCGTAAAGACCAACACTGTGACCTCCTCCACTGCTTTCTAGCTCAGCGAGCGACCCCGTCTATAGTCGCTTTATTTACATGTATGTGTCACTTTTTTTGTCTGTGTTTGGTGTAAATCTGGGATGGGAACTAAATCAAAGTTATTTTCTTTTTTTTTAAGATTAAATGCAAATTTATGTTCTGAGATATGCTTTCAGCTACTGCTTTGAATTTCGGTCAGTAGCTTATAGGATTGTGTTTTTACTCCACTTGATTAAGAAGAGGGAAAACCTGTTGCCAAACGTGTCGAACCTGCTCTCTCCTACTTGCTGTCACCTTAAACGTCCGACACAATCCTTTTAAGTTCGAAAGGTTGTAGGAGTTAAATGGGAATCCTGATCCACACAGAGGTCAGCAACTCCAAGTCCTGGAGGGCCAGCTTCCTGCAACTTCTGGATGCAACACACCTGATGTTGGCACGTCAGCAAGTTTTATTGATTTGATTCAGACAAGCTGCAGTAGGGATGCACCCAAACCTTCCAGGACAATGGTCCTCTAGGTCTGCAGACTACTGCGTTTCAACATTGACTTCCTGTAGCTCTTAGTTCCTGCTCGAGTTAGACCTGGGCACAATTGTAGCCCTTTGTCTTTGTTGAGGAGTTTATATTTAATAGAACTTCATCACTTTAAAGCCAAATTATCCAGTTGGAGGACCTTTTTTCTTTTTTCTTTAAACAAAGGGAGAGGGAGGAGGACAGCCGTGTGAAAAGAGTCATTGTTACAGAGGAGGACCGGGCACATAAAGCCTTGTCATAACAAATTACCTAATGTTTTCTACAGACCCTGTTGTCAGCTGCATTACCCCGCATTCAACACTTTGTCCTGGTGTCTTCCTGTTCTTTTTTTTTTTTTCCACCTTTTGTTTTCTCCCCCGTAGGAAGAGAAACATGATGTGATCAGCCTTCCAACACTGGAGTTTCTTTGGTATTTTTTTTCAGCTTTTGGTACATTCCTTCAGAGTTCCAGGTGTTTGTACCAAATGTGTACCGTACTTTAGAAAGTAGAAACCTTGTCACAAGTGATTTAGTAAAGAACATTCTTCCTATGACTAGACAAACTCTCCTGTCTGGAAAGTTTTCTGCTTTTATGGAATATTTATTAGACCTCTGGTGAAATCGCAATGTGAACAGTGGGACACGTTCTCTGTTTTGGAGATGTTGTACGGCTTGTGTTGTGGCTGCAGCAAGCTCAGCTGTTTGTCAAATGTGCCAAGCGGTGCTCACACACTACTTTTAGCCCTGCATCCAGTGATAACTCTGTCACCCGCGCTGCAGCCTTGGTAACGGTCATCACACACAGACAGTATGCCATAGCACAAATGAAAACGCGCAGAACATTTCTGTGGTCACCTCAGCATCCACCTCGTTCCAGCCTTGTGCTTCCTGTTGGAGACTAAATAACCAAATTAGCGTTACTGTGGTTCAGCTTGGCCTCATGTCAGCAGCTGTTTTGCTTCGGCGCTCATGCAGAAACGATGACGCAGGCAGGCAGACTATGAAGATGTATAGGGAAACAGCATGCGGCTCTAATATGCCGCTGGATTTTTGTTTCTGAATCACCTGGAAGTGGTGAGGATAAACAAAGGGAGTGACTCTTTTATGTGTTATCAAATAATAAAATACTCAGCAGATGATAATTATTTCAGATATCAAGTAAATATATGTAAGGCTGCACAATATAAGGACAAGATGCACTTGAAAATGTTGTTGAATATTTCGATAACAATATTGGTTGTGAATAAGCCTGTCACAATAAGCAACTAATCGATTAATTATATGATAATTTAGCATGAGCTTGATCCTTTCCATTTTGATATATATATATGTATTTTTTGCTGCAATTTTGTTTACAGAGACATCACAATCCATTTTATTCATGTCTTCAGTTTTGTGTTTTTTATTTCTGTTTTGTTGTTTTTGGTTGATGTGTTTTTTATTTTGGATATTTTAAATATCTTCAAGTTCCAGTCTTAAGTGTTCTTTATAAAATGAAAGTTTATTTGTTTTTGACAGGGTGAACTAGCATTACTATGTCATTATCACTATATTACTTGAAAATGGTTTTAAAACAATATTATTGTTTATCGCAATGATTACTGGGACAATTTATGGTCCAGCTAAATATATAATAACAGGCTTAGTTGTGAATAATGAAGGTCGGTCCAACTGGCCAAATGTATCTTTAGCATGTAGTGTGTATCTCCATGGCACTTGAAATCTAATTATCTACCAAATATTGCATTTAAACTGTCATCTGTGATGGGCACAGATTCATTTTATTGTGCAGCTCTGGTCACAGGCATTTGTGAATAAGTCCAAGTAAAAATCCAACAGTTTAATTTTGCTTACAGAAAAAAAAATCAAACTAATGTGTAACACAATTTAATTGCTGTTATTTAGAATATTGCTTCTACAATGCAGCCCATAGCTTCCTAACTGTAAATTTAAAATAACATTACCTCAGTTATTTTAGTTTTTACATCGTCGACTGTTCTCTTATTTCCAAACAGGGAGTTTGGAAATAAACTCCCTGTCCACTTGTCCCACTTGCCCCACTTGTCCACTTTCTTGTGGACAAGTGGGGCAATCATGAAAACAAATTTTACTGAATCATAAATTGTCCCAGAAATTATTGTGACAAACAATAATATTGCTGTTTTGAGACCATTTTCAAGTAATATGGTTTGCAATACACCATTATCTAATATATTGATAACAGCATAATTTTATCTCATAGGATAAAATTGAAGTTACAGAGCTAATTTTAATTCATATTGAAATTAATTGATCTATTTTATTTATTTATTTATTTTTTGCAACATCCTTATTCACAAGGGGAAAGTGTTGGTCTTCTTTCAGCCAGCTGTGCTTGTTGCCAAGTAAATGTCTTAACAACTCACCCTGGTAAAAGTCAATTAATGAAAGTTCCTGAGCAGAAAGGAGCAACCCTGCGAAACTTCACCAGCACCTTTGTTGGAATTACTCACATAATTATTCATGTTTGTATTCTGCTGGTATAATCAGTGTCAGGATAAAATGCTCATGTTGCCACTTACTGAAGGATTGTGTTGCTCTTGTGGGGTTTGTAAGAAGTTCGTCATTGGCTCATTGTCATTCACAGAGGTAGCAGGGAAGTTGCAGGAAAAAGTCAGAGTTGAAGTAAATGTTCATACTTGTATGATAGAAGGACAAAAATGATAGGACAAAAATTCTCCAAATTTTGTTCTAGTGCTTTAATTAGGTGATCGTGTTTTAACATTAGTCTGCACTAAAAGAAAATATTTAGACTGTTTTCTCCCTCAGTGGTTAAGGGCTGCATCAAGGTATACCGGGTTTTTAGAAAGTTTTTGTTTCATCATACTGTTTTGACCGATCTCTTAGTGAGTTGAAGGAGAAAATCTAAATGAGATAATACTTCATCTTCAGTCTATTTATACTTTTAAATACAGTATTTCTGCTACACGATTGTCCATATGAGGGTCTCACCTGTCCTTTTAATGTACCTGTGAGATCAGGAGACGTGTCGACGTTGTTGGCTGCCTCCTCCAACTCGGTGGCAACTGGAGTCAGGCTCCCTTCGCTCTAAATGAAATAAGGTTGCCATGGGAAATGAAATGTTCAAATGAATTACCCCAATATCAAATGGTGTGTAAGGACAGACTAAGAAGCTTTGTATTCAGCAACAGACATCTCATTGAGCAGAACATTTTCTGGAACTGCATGACCCTCTTAAAACTCCTCGCATGAACCGAACATGTTAAGCTGCTGAGTGCGTTCAGTTCATGCAGCCGTCTTGGTGTTTGCTTGCTTTTTCTTTTCTTTCAGTTCTGCAGAATTGTAGATCCTCTTGATTGTATGCGCTGTTTTTAGCGGGGCATTTCTTTGTTTCCTTTTAAAGTCTACATATGGGTTCACTTCCTGCCACCCTCCCCTTCTTGCGATCCTAAATTGGCATTGATCAGCCTGAGCGAACAGCTAGCAGTTCCCTAGAGGTTCGCTTGAAAAGAGAGGTTGATGTGTTCAGCCATTTTAGACTCTCTCTGCCTGTTTCAGGTGAAAGGCGAAAGCTTTTAGTCCCCATCTGGTGCTTGGAGACCTCCTAACAGCCTAATTAGGGAGGTGTGTTGTATTTTTTTTTCTTCTAAGCTTTCCTGCTTGGATTATGAGACCCCATGTTGAACGCTGTAGCAGAAAATGTCTGCCAGCTATAACCAGCTGAGTGATGCTCTCTGGATGGCAGGATGTGGTTAGTTAACAGCTACCTACCTTGCTTTGAAATAGAGAGCACCTGTGGTGTGCTTGCATAATCCCAGTCCTAATTTTGGACACGATCTATGGATGCCGTGCATCTCTAATTGGGGGAAAATAAGGTTTCTCATGTCTTTTAGTAGCTTTTCCTCACATAACATTTCAGTAAATTTTGAATAAATTGTCTCAATTATATATAGATCCTTTAAAGCAAGTAAAAATAATGATGAATTCTGACTCTAAATGAAGTATATGATGATGCTAACGCTGCACCTGCAAACCTTTTGTATCAGTGATTTATTTAAAAAGCCTTGGGTAGAGAAAGTTATCATCACTTATGGGATCCGACGCTATAAGTGGCTTAATGTCTTAAGTTACAAATCCCACAGCTTTTCAGAACCGGCTTTTCTGTACGTTTCCTGTGTTGGAACCGCCATAAGCCATAAATCCATACTTAAATTGACAGTCATTGTTCACAGATCTGTATTTTAAAGCAATTTTCAGCGATCGGTGATGAGGAATGCTCGAGAGGAGAGAGAATAAGGGAACGCAGCGTGCCGCATCCTCCAACCCCCCCGTCTGTGCCAAGTTGAAGTTGTTATGGCAACCGGAGTCTGGTGCTATACCTGTTGCCATGGTTGAGAGGGACAGATTTTATGACGTTGTTTATGAGGCAGCAAAAATGCGTCTTCCGTCTCAAGATGGTGGAGTGCAACTCCTGCTGGAGTTTAAGTGTAAATGTGTCTGCGTTTACCACAGACCCGCTGGGTTTGTTTCCTCATTGAGCCAATTTGTGACATCCAAGTATGTTGTGAGTTGTAAAATATCAGAGGGTATATGCTGCTTTCTGGTCCAAAAGGATATTTTTATTACTTTTGTGTACAATAGCATCAAATTCCCCTCCTATCTTTCTCTTTAATAAGACCCTACTCATCTGATACATTGACGCAATGACACACTTTATGCTTTGAGTGGTCAAAAATGCCGAACATGCTACATAAGAATGATTGAATACCTTTTTATTCTAAATAGTAACACCGTACCTCTGATATGAATCCAGAAATGCTCTTTAGGAATTTCAGAAAGTGCTTTGTCCTTCTGGAATGCAGTTGTTGATTCCCTAGGCTGAGATTTCCCCATCCACCTGCCACCAAAGCTCCTCTGTCCCAATATCTTTCATTCGTATTGCTGCGTAGCCTCTCGAGCTAAGGGTGGCAGCTCATTAATAGCAACTGTAGATTGTTCCAGGAAAGGGCAAGAGGGGCATCGGAAACCTAATCCCCCCTTGATTTCTTCACGCCAACTCTCCAGTTTCCCTCCGGAGGCAGGTCAGAGGTGAAAATGGTCTTTATTTAGCCACCCATCTCTCTGTATCCTCTTCCAGGGCCCGATATGGAAGCAGCGGCCGAGCACCTTAACCTGAAGCTTGCAGAGCGCGGAAGCAAATGCATCGTTTTTATTTAAAGAAAGCTTGTTTTGGTGCAGACACAGTCACCGCGTATTAAATGCAAAGCAGCTCAGAGGACACGCAGTGCTTTTCTGTCAGCATGATGTGACCCATGGAGGGCGATATGCAATCCCTGTCCCTCCTCTTCTCCTGCATTATTGATAAGTGCGCTGAAATCCTCTGAGCATGTAAGGCACTCTACTGGCGACATCTCGATGCAAAAGCCTCTCAAGCACCCTGATTTGAAGGAGCCAAAGGGGCTTGAATTTACTCATCAGCTTCGGGACACAATTAAATACAACAACGCTAATTACAGCCCTGGTACTGGTACTACACACCTCTTCTGGAAGATTGCAAATATAAACACAACATGCACAAATTTAGTATATTGCTCGTAATAATAGTTTGGGCTCCCATGTAATGTTTTTAAATTAAAGACGAGCAAACATTTACTCTAAGCTTTCGGTTGCTGTAGCGTGTGTACATACAAACAGAGCAGCATCCTTCTCCGTCTGCATTACATTACAGCGTGCAGCCTTGAAACTAGGACTCTCGTCCTGCGGGTACCAACCAGCGTGGTTGAGGTGGATGACATACCAGACATGGTAGCAGATTCTTTCCCATCAAGAAATGTGTGTGGGGCCTTGGGGACCGGCTGGGCTGTGTGGAAACACTGTGTCAGCACGTTTGAAGCAGGTGAAATGTAGCAGAAGAAGTTGAGTATGTTGGTGCTAAAAGATAGGTGTGTCACAATAACAAATAAACTACCCCAGAAATGATTGCGATACACAATAATATTGTTTAATAACAATCACTGTAAAATAATGGCATAACAATGCAAGCCTGACTTCTCAAAGACCAATTAAACTTTAATTTTGTAAAGAACATGTAACACTGAACTGGAAGATATTTTAAATATCCGAAATAAAAACACAACAACCAAAAACAATAAATAAAATGCAATGGAAATCATAAATGAAATTGATTATGACACCTCTGTAAACAAAATCACCCTTCAAAGTATATTAATCATCAGAATAGAAATAATAGAGGTCATTTTAATTTAGCATGTGATTCATTGCTTATTGCGACAGGTTTACTCAAATCTATTAGTTATTTCACTCTGGTTTAACTTTAATTAGAGGATAAAGTTGGGAATACTTGAACTGTTTCATGTTCCCTAAATAAGATAAAAGCAGATGTAATGTGTCACTGACTCGTGACTTTTAAGTTCAAATATATCACGACTGGTGCTGGGATTCAAAATCTCCTCTTTGGCAGCAAAGCATAAAATAAACAGTGGATAAATGCATATTAGAAATTTCTGGTCCTTTTTTGAGGTCTGACTTGCTGATTCAGATTTTTATTTATTTTAATTAAAGAGAAAAAAAGTGTGCAACGGGTAATATTTTTAAAACCAACAAAAAACTAAATGAGTTATAATTTCCTATGCTGCATCGATTTATTTAAAACTTGTAGTTGACATTTAAAAGCCATAGAAGGGAATGTGTAATTTACACTTTGGTTTCATTATACATGTTACTCTCTCACTGTAGGTTGTAATTGAAACTGTATGAACAAAGATGTAATCGGTGAATCATACCAGCCCAGATGTTTTTAACCTTTTTCCTTATATTTCCATCATCTCCTCAGCTATCCTGAACCCCAAAGCCCCCAAAGAACCAGCAAAAACCTTCAGCTTCGATTACTCCTACTGGTCACACACCACGGTGAGTAAGACATACAGATTGCTGGAAAATTTATTTTTAATACCTATTGGTAGCCTAAACAGTTGCAAATCCTAATGCTTTATTTCCCACCTTGCAGCCAGAAGACCCCTGCTTTGCATCACAGAACCGTGTGTACAACGACATCGGAAAGGAAATGCTAGAGCATGCTTTCGAGGGCTACAACGTCTGCATCTTTGCCTACGGCCAGACTGGAGCTGGCAAATCCTACACCATGATGGGCAAGCAGGAGGAGGGACAGGAAGGAATCATTCCCATGGTTTGTATTTTTTTTAAGATTGCTTTACACAGAATAAAGCGGTTTTGCACCTTTAAAAACAACACTTTTTTCTGAATTATTAGAGGTGTTCTCTTGGACATTCTCTCTGTGCATTTTTATTAATCATCGAGATTATTTGATTAAGTTGTTAAATGGTTTGCCTTTTTCACTTGTTTTTTTTTTCCCTTCTGTTTATTATTTCCAAATTCAGTTAATGTAAATCAACAATCTTCATTTTCTGTGTTCCAGCTTTGTGAAGATCTATTTGAGAAGATCAATGAAGACTGCAACAAAGAGGAACTGTCCTACTCAGTGGAGGTACATTTACAATTTACAATGCTCATTCCATTATTGCCAACCTGGTGACTTACTCACAATATTTAGCAGGGGTTTTTTTCTCCAACCTTTCTCTCCCAGAAAGTTTCAAATATAGATTGATGTACCTGCTTAGAGTTACTAATATGTTTTTAAATCCTCAGCCTTCCAGAACATAAACTTTGAGACTTAAAATGACACATTTTGTAAACATTTTTTCTTTTTTAGGTGAGTTACATGGAGATCTACTGTGAACGGGTGCGAGATTTGCTCAATCCTAAGAACAAAGGGAACCTGAGGGTGCGAGAGCATCCGCTGCTGGGTCCCTATGTGGAGGACCTGTCCAAGCTAGCTGTTACATCCTACACAGACATTGCTGATTTAATGGATGCAGGAAACAAAGCAAGGTGAGTTAAGCCCCTATGTCAAGGTGAGACATGAGGGAAGATGGGGATATATAGAATGATTGATTGGTAAAACAATATTGACCCTAACCCTAACGTGAGTTCTTCCATCATCTGTACTGACAGAATGAATAGTTTAACATGTTAGATCTGAGCCCTCTGATTATGCTAAATCACTTCTCATTCATTTACTGCTAATCAACATTTTACACATGAAGAACTTACAGAATGTGAAATGCATGGATGTTCTGCTGTGTTGTGAAAGCTGCTGTGGGGAGGAGTGAACTCTGCTTTAATCTCCCTCTGCTGACTCAGGGGGTTTATATTCAGAACGTGGCGTGTAAAGCCTGCGTCTCCCTTGTGGCCGTTCTTCTCAGTGTGCTTTGTACACTTTCTGTATGGCGTCCTCACAATATCATCCCCCTCCCCTGCACAAACTAATCCCCTGGACTCAATTCACCCTAATAGGTGTAAAGCCCAGAGATGATGGTGCTTGTAACACCCAAAACTATTCATACAGCTTTTTTCACAGCGACTAATTTAATAGAGGTAGCATCAGTTTAATGTCTGTTTTGATGTGATTTGGTAACTGTGCCCCTGTGTTCTTACACACAGAACTGTTGCTGCTACCAACATGAACGAGACCAGCAGCAGGTCCCATGCAGTTTTCACCATCGTCTTCACACAGAAGAAACATGACAGCGAGACGGACCTCACCACAGAAAAGGTCAGACCAGGCAGTAACCCTTCGCAAGCTTATAAACATTTATCCTCCGTGGTTAAATATTGAGAGTTAATTTTTTTTGACAGAATCGATGATGGCGTGATTGTTAGTACCCACTCTGAAATTAAAGTAGCAGAAGCAGTTTTTTAAATATGTACTTTACTTTGGAGTTTTTAATAGTTTCTAGGATGTATTATAATTTAAGAAAATATTTGCATTTGCTTTTGCCAGACTGACTTAAACAGCTGTTTAGAAAATTTACATTCTGTAGTGAATTTGTGAAAATGGCTTAATTCAGCCATGAATGGAGAAGGGGGGGAAACGGAGCCATTTTAGATTTGACTTCCAGCATTTCCTCTGATGCTGTAAAGACACAAAGATCGCTGTTATTTTAAAAACAATGGCCATTGTTTCCAGCCACTCTATCGGTTTTTACTGCCAGGCTGCATCTCACCAAACAGGAATGCTTAAGTGTGTATTTGGATGAATTTTAACCACTTGCTTCTTAAATGTTAATGTTGTAGATATTTCTCTATAATACTTGGTCCTCTTACTATGTCAGTAATCTCTGGTTTAAAGTGCTGTGTTTAGGTTAGACTAACTCTGATCTAATCTGGTGATCACGTTTCGTTCAGAACCTGATGGCTTCGTCTTCCCAGTTGAACAATATGAAATAAGTGACAGATAAACTCACTGGGTTAGATTATAAAAACAGTTTTAGTTCTGCATCATATGTTTCTAACATTATAACCACTGACTAAATTGTATAAGAGTGATTGTGGTTTCTATGTTCAATCATATTTCTCAGCTGAAGAGAAATATCGTTATTTCATCAGAACCTCTTGTATCGACGCCCATTATCAAAATGTGTGGAGAAAAATCTATTTGTTTTTTGTCGTATCATAGCCTGGCACCCTTTAGACTTCCTTAATGCAAATCTAATTTATTTGTAAAGTCTTGCAACTTATAGATTTGCACTTCTCCTCAGGTCAGTAAAATTAGTCTGGTAGACTTGGCAGGAAGTGAACGTGCAGATTCCACTGGAGCCAAAGGTACCAGACTAAAGGTAAGAGTCTCATCTAAAGCATCACCAATCAGACAGCGGATATCGTCCCTATGTGTCCTAATTAATATGTTTTATTTTATTACAGGAGGGAGCAAATATCAACAAATCTCTCACCACATTAGGGAAAGTCATCTCTGCCTTGGCTGAAGTGGTAAGCGCTTTATGCCTGATTTTCCACTTTCTGCTAGTTCTTTCCTCCTCCTACAGCCTTACTTTCCTCTCTTGAACTTGACCCTGCATTCTCGGGGTGTGTTTGTCGCCTGGCATGCTGTAACGTCTGCCCCTCTGTTTTCTCTCCTCTTGTCCTTTCAATGCCTGCTTACACAGGATAACTGTACCAGCAAGGTAAACACTTTGACAGCTAAAGAACAAATGTCCAAAAACAATCATTCATTAATGTGCATTCTGTTAATAAAGTTGCACAGACTCAACTTTTCCTGTTTCATCACCTAATGTTCAGTGCTTTTAGGCAACATGTAAAATTATGCCGACAGTCAATAGAATAGTTTTCTTCCTGTATTGTGATTCAAAGGAGTTTTAATTTTAATGAAACATAATTATATTGAGAATTTCTTAAAACCTATTTCCCAGCTTTCATTTGAGCAATTTTGTTCCTTTGCAGAGCAAGAAAAAGAAAAAGTCAGACTTCATCCCTTACAGAGATTCTGTTCTGACCTGGCTGCTGAGAGAGAACCTTGGTATGAACTTTAGTGATGCTTGATAAATGTGCTAATCTGTTGAAATCTTCATCTCTCGTGTTTTCAAGTCTTTATTTTTGCATAGCAAGTGACCCAATTGTGTAACAGAAAATGAAGTGGCAATAAATAAAAGAAAAAAAAGATATCCGGAGCAAGTGTGCCTTACCCTGAGCCGAGTTTAAGAAGAACAGTGTCAGCAGACTGTATTTCAAACTAATAATACGAGAAGCTCCTTCTATCTTCGGAAGAGGCATTTAAAGAGCACAGAGTGCATCTTCAGCCCTTCCTCGATTCTGTAAATTTCACTATTTAATTTACTGTAGTGGGGGAAAAAAAAAAAATCAAAGTAATGACTGAAGTGCCTCCTCAACGTTTCTCATCAGGTGGTAATTCAAGAACAGCCATGGTAGCTGCCCTCAGTCCTGCAGATATCAACTACGATGAAACACTCAGTACACTTCGGTAAGATTATTGCTATGAGCTCACATTAACAGCAAAAGGAAAAAATAGCTGAATAGTTGAAACTCTCACAAATGGATCCTGATGGGGATTTTTTTCTTTTGGTAGCTACGCTGACCGAGCCAAGAACATCAAATGCAACGCTGTTATCAATGAGGATCCCAACAATAAGTTGGTGCGTGAGCTGAAGGACGAAGTGGCCCGACTGAAGGAGCTGCTCCGCGCTCAGGGCCTGGGAGACATCCTGGACAGTGAGTGCACAGCCACACTGTTCAGCCACTGCCTCCATCAAGCTGGCAACAACTTCTCTGTTCATTACTGTCTCAAAGCTCTGTGCCGTTCACGTTTCCTCCTATCCAAGTGTCTGTACTTGTGCTTAATTCAGGATAATATGCTTTCAAAATACACTTTGATTGGTAGATATTTATTATTTTCTCCTATGAAATTTGTTTTTGGGATCCTGATGGAAAGTATGCTTTCCTCTACTGTGCCTGACAACACAAAATTAACCAGATGGAAATATCTCAGTTCATTAGCTACACACAAGAGTAATGGCTCACAGGCCTGTCAATTAGGAAAAAGACAGCAGTGTCAGCATGAATAATTACCAAGTGTCGCAATGTATAACAAACTGCCTACTTGCTAATGTTTGCTTATATCTTGTGTAACAACTTAGCACCTAACCAGTCAGTCTATGACCTTGCGTCTCATCCTTGTCATCATTTCCATTTAGCGCTAAAATATTTCTCCAAGTTATTCCTGTCATACTAGCACTGACTTCTGATCCTTCTCATCTCTTCCTGCTCCCTCCCCTTAGTTGATCCAATGGGGGATGATTACCCAGGAAGTGGAATCAAATGTGTGTATATGTGTGCCAGTTTTGCTTTGTATATCACTATTTGCCAAAATTCTAAAGGCTAATTGCTTAGGACCCCCACTGCTTATATATTAAGTCTGCTGCCAGCTTTGCATGCATTTGCTTAAAAGCCATAAATGGCTTAAGAAATAAGACTCAGAAATGCAAGGCTTTTGGTGGTCTGATTTGGCAAAGGTTAGCATGGCAGTAGGTTACTATCCTTCGTGCTTGCTCTACTGTTATTTTTTTAGAATGATTGAGTGAGGCGGCTGCTGTTTTTTGCAGGTGTAAATCCTGCTCTGTATAAATTTAAAGTAGTACATCAGTCTCCGCCATGGATCATTTTATAATCATGTCTCACCTTCTCTCACTCACTGTCTGACGCTTCTTTTTTGTTGCCAGTGGCTCTTGCTGCTTTTTATTCTGTTTTCTTTCACTAATCATCCACCGCAGGTGACACTGCTCAAAGCTTTAGAATGGCACTTCTGAGTTCTCAAAGCGAGGCTCAGATCTACATACGGAAAGGTGCATATACTTTTACTTATAAGTAGCAGCTTCAGAAGTGTGTATGTATATGGAGTTGACTAACGTAGTGTGCTTTAATAGTTTGAATAATTTTGTAGTGTGCCCTCTGCTAATACACCTCTGCCCTCTCTTTGGAAATGGAACCAAAAGTAGTCGCTCACTTGCTCTTTGTAATGGGTGGTGCAAAGTTTAGGAAATTCAAAAGTTGTTTGATTTTAAAATTTAATTATCACATTCTTGCTTTTTTTTGGTTTTATATATAGGAACATGTAAACGTTGCAAATTTTTGAGTAAAAGTTAATTCCTTTTTTCTTATTCACTGTCAAACAATTGCTAACTAACTAAGCAATATTAGCAACATGGCCATTTTTCCTCACTTCATTAGCTATACACAAAAGTGTTAAAAGGGAAATTGAGGTTGCAAGTAAGACTAAAGCTAATTGCTTTAGCTATTGTAGCTATTGAGTTTTAGCAATTTACTACCAATTGTTGCCAGGTAGCTTTATATAAAGTCCTGCAAGTGGACTAGTTAATGAGTTAGAAGAAAAAATGTCATGGTAAGTCATAAAGACAACTGATAATTTTAGCTTGTACAGTTTAAACATGTAACGCATAGTTGTTTCCAGCTAGACAGCTAAGCTAATGTTAGCTCCAGGAGCGGTAAGTTGATTAGTCTTAACCTGTAACAGGTTTTTGTTTCAAGTAGGAATTTATTAAATAAAGTTGCGTATAAATCATCTTGGTGAACTTATGTTGGCTGGAAGACTCACATTGAAGCTGTAGATTTTAAGCAATTATTATTACATCAATTAGCTTGGAAAATAATTCATGTTCGAAACATAAATAACAGTGAATCATTACTGCTACTGTAATGTTTTCTGTTTTAACAAAGCCTAAATGCCCCACGTGAAATGATCACTCCTAATTTTATCCTCTTTTTGAATGTTTGGATCTCCTAGAGAGCACATTGCAGGCCACCTTAATTAACTTCATGGCCATTATTTTAACCTTCCAGTGAGGCAGCTGCAACTTTGCTGTGTTTCTGGCTCTGCGACCGCATGTGTAGAGAAAATTAATCAACCAATCCGCAGGCTGGACTTTGGCAGCATGTCTGTCGGTTTCTCTTCTTGCACTCTCTTGCAGTCTCCATCTCACTTCCATCCTGTAGTTAATAAATTAACAGCAGTTTTCACACAGGGTCTGTAATGCTGACTCATATTTAAACTAGTAGTGAATCTGAGTGGATGCTGAGCTCTAGTCATTCTTCTCTGAATGGTGTTGAATGGGACCAGTGAATCTCCTAGAGTGAAAACTGCTGCTTTCTGTAGATAATTTGCATTGTGGTTGTTTGTCTTAACCCTCTGATGTAAAATGTGTGTCTTACATTGGTCTTTCCCCTCCTCTGTCCCCCCCAAATCTTTCTATTTCCCTTTATCTTTCTATTTGATGTTTGGTTCCTTCATTTATGTGTTTACTCCCTCCACCCTAAACCCTGGGCCTCCCTCCCACTTCTATCTTTCTCTCTTTCTTGTTGCTGGCTCAGACCTCAAAGACATTCAGAACAATAAGAATAGATACTTGATAGCCTCAGAGAACCAACGCCCTGGCCATTTCTCCACAGCCCCTATTGGTTCCCTGACAGCTTCTCCGTCCTCTGGCGCATTGTGCAACCAGGGGGGTCTTCAGTCGGTCACCAGCATCCAGGAACGCATCATGTCCACACCTGGTGGAGAGGAGGCCATTGAAAGACTCAAGGTAATTGGAGTAAATAATACTTGTGCTCCTACAGTAGTCAAAATATAAGTAAACCTCAGCTCACTTCGTCTGCACGCTACCAAGAAGCGGAGGGTCATTTTTAAGCTTCCAAATTTGAAATCAGCTTCAAGTAAAAACCTTAATACCACAGCTTTTGCTTTTGTGTAATAATATTGTTTAATATCTAAATACCAGTTCTTCAATCTTAGCCCCCACACCGATAAAACTCCTCATCTAAATCCACGTGTGTCCTCTCGGAGCTTCACATCGCTCCTATGCTCCTGTGTAAGCTCTTGCTGTTTAGACAAGGTAACAACATAGAGGCTGCAAGAGCCTGCCTTGAGCTGGAGCTGCAGTTTCCATGACAACCATGTCTCCCAATCTGTCTGTCATCCCAGTGACGTCAAGCACCGACGCAAATACAGAGGAAATAAGACGAAAATAGAGTCAGTTCTTATTGGCTCGTAGCGATCACAGTGAGGCACATCATCATGTTTAGTTGAATGAAAACAATAAACATTTTAGTGAAGGTCAACATTTATGCCTTTTATAAATGTGATTCTCCCCAGCACTGTATGCCTGTGATCTTCTTCATTAAATATTTACTGTTATGATGTTTTAATAAAAAGCCAATAACTGCAAAATGAAACAACTTGCCCTGCTTTAAGAGTTCAAATTTTCCCCCTTTTAATTTTAAAAGAAAATGCCTCAGCCTAAATAATTAAAGCTGTTTCTTACTCGTACATCAGAATAAGCCCACAAAGAGGTTTGTTTAACTAAAATACACAAAGCTGTAATATTTTTTTCCACTTCTGTTTTCAGGAATCAGAAAAGATCATTGCTGAGCTCAATGAAACCTGGGAGGAGAAACTACGGAAGACAGAAGCAATCCGCATGGAGAGGTCAGTACAATCGGACGCCGTATTCTCATTTCCATATGCATATTCTGAAAGGGGGGGAAGGAGTTCGTGTCCTCCATGTGCATCCACCCCGTCAGACCTAATTGGGATTCATAGTCTGCCTTCGATGCGCGTCGGCTGGTGTGACGGCTTTGAAAAGCGGCCCCCTCACCTCCGTGACGTCAGGCGCTGTTTGTGTTTGACTTTCCCAATCAGGCAATCCGCTGTGCAGGCCGACTTCCTGCTGGGTTTTATGTGTGAATGTGACAGGTGTTGTTTGTCTCACACAGATCTCTTTCTTTTTTGCTTTCATCTATTACTCTGCTGCCTGAAACGTTTATTTATTTATTATTATTATTGTGTGTAAAGCTAAATGTGTTTTTTCACTGAGCTCCCTGGAGAGCTCAGTGGAAAATGCCCTGTTTGTAAATGACACGTCCCCCTGCTGTCTGCGACTGATGATTTTTCTCTCTTCTTCCTTACATTTTAATGCCTTTAATTTTCAGCACTGTCTGACATTAAATCTTTAGAACCTGCAGTCAGACCTCTTGCTACTGTCTCTTCATTCTTCTTAGCTGCTTTTCTCACTTTCCGCTGCACCAGTTCTGTCCATTTCCCTTGTCTTGGTCGCCTTGTGCTGCTGCACAAACACCCTTCTTGCACTTTTTTTCCTCCTTTATCCACTCATCTGTGGCTGCAGTCCTGCTGCTGTCCATCCTCTGAGTCAGACAAAATCACTTACTCTAGTCTATTGTTAGGTTTCATCCTCTTCCAGTTCTCATTAGAGATGGCTTTTATGAAATTAAAAGACATCAGAAAGATGTGTAACATGCTTTATAAAGTCCTTACTGACTATTCAAAGCTGTTTCTGAGTATACATACATGTTGTCTTCATTACAGGGAGGCCCTGCTTGCAGAGATGGGCGTGGCAATCCGTGAAGACGGAGGCACTTTGGGCGTGTTCTCTCCTAAAAAGGTAGGGGAAAAAGGACGACACGCCAAGCGGGCACTTATGGAGGGGAAATCAGTCATAATTCCTCTGGGTGTGGATGCTTGCCTTGTCTTCCATCACTTCTGTTTTCCATATTATCTTTTTTCCCCAAGAGAGCCCTGCCTTTACTGTCAGCATTTCTCTAACAATCCACTCGGTCATTCTGTCATTCTTTCCACTTTCTTTTTTCTTTTTCTTTGTTTTCGCCTCCTCAGCTTAGCTGTGACGGGGCATTAGATGACCAATTTGATTGCTTTTCTGCCAAGAAGGTTTGAATGATTAGACAAAAGTATCTTTCCAGCAGTAGATTGGTTCCTAGAATTAGGGATCGTAATGTAGTATCTATTCTGTGCTTGTTCCCATGGTTTAGAACTAAACTTTTATGCTTCTATGACTTGTTTTTAGTTAGAAGTCAGATCATTTACAGTGGTGTATTATTTAAAAATGCTGCGCTGTTCCGCGCTGATGATTCAGACCTTTTACTGCCAAGGTCTCTTATTTAAGCTATTAGCTTTACTAGGCTTTTCATTTGCCTCATCTCCCCTGCAAGTAGAAGCAGCAATGTGTGGCGTCAGTAAAAACTCCAATTTATGTTTGTGTGCAATTGTTAACAAAATCAGAATAATCATCAGCTTTGGATTTAGAAAACCTCTCCCAAATGTTGTGTTTTAGAGAAATAATGCCTGGCTGCTGCTTTTTCTGCTTTTTTTTTGTTCATATCTTCATATTCAGTTTCTTTCACTGAAATTTCTGTCCTTTTGCTGTCTTCCTTTCCATGGGTTAGCATTTCAGAGAGAAGCCTTGTGATCTCTATACAGACTTTAATGGGGTGTTTTCCCCAAAGAAGGTTAGTTTGGATTTGGCTTCGTAGCCCGTAGGATCACCAGTAGTACGTTTGTGATGCATCAGATACTTTAGAAAACCATAATTGTTAATTTTTCCCTGATGTGACAGAAGATGTAGAACAGCTGCCTGAAGCTGGTGAAAGGTTTTGTGCTGATCTTAATTCCTTTTTCTTTTCCGTTCATCTTCAGACTCCACATCTGGTCAACCTGAATGAGGATCCTCTAATGTCTGAGTGTCTGCTCTACTATATCAAAGATGGGATTACAAGGTAACCAAAACCTGAATAATAAGACCTACATGTCTCAGAGGATCTGCACATTTTCTAATGTTTTATGTCTAGCAAGGGAAACCTGAGGAGTCGGAGGCTTAAAATCTGGCACTGCCAGCATTTTATTCCATCTTATATGACTGTTCTTTCCTTGTCCTTTTAGTAGACTATTCTTTTGAAGTATTTGGTTACATTATTCCTCTGCTGGAGGGTGTGGGGGTCATTGACTGATGAGAACATTACACTTTAGATCTAGCCTCTTGCATGTGTTGCTTTAGTGGGTCTAATTGACATCTGCTACATTTTCTAAATGGTTGACAATGAAACAGAAGACCTGGTCTCTCAAAATGGTCTCTGTGTTTGTGACAGGGTCGGTCAGGCTGACGCTGAGAGGAGGCAGGACATTGTTCTAAGTGGAGCTCACATCAAAGAAGAACACTGCATCTTCCGAAGCGAAAGAAATGCCAATGGAGATGGTGGGACGTCAATTATTTTTCTTCCCAATTTGTTTAATGTTTATATTTATTTATTATGGTGTACAATGGATGAAAGGCTTCGAGTATTTTTCAAAGATGGAAGCACTTAAAACTGAAGCTTTGTGAAATTAACTTAATATTTTTCTACTCACAATGTTTTTTGATGTATTTTTATCTCAATACTTTGTTTTAAAATTTGACCACATCTTATAAAAGTGGAAAAACTACAAAATAAAAATCATGTGCGGAGCAAAAAAACAAGCTAAAATTAAATGTTATGAATTTCATTTGCTGCAGAAATACATCCAGATGCTACCATACAAGTTTTGTAAATGAATAAAAGTGGTTAATGAATAAATGTTGGAAAAAATAGGCTGTCATTGTCTATAATCAGAACATAAACCCATTACTCTTCGACTCAGTTTTGATAGGTGGTAAACTATTAAGTCTGATAATTGTTTGTTTTTTTCCGCTCTGAAGTTATTGTCATGTTGGTGCCATGTGAGGGATCTGAAACCTATGTCAATGGCAAACGTGTTGAGGAAGCGATCCAGCTTCGTTCAGGTACGTGTCCTTTGTTTATTTATTTTGTCGATTGAAATTAGAAATGTAAATGTTTTTGATTCTGTGATTATTTTATGAGTATTATTTTTTTTTAGTTTATGAGGGTGTTGGACCATATAAAATTTGAGATGTTCATGTTTGGTTGACTTTCTCTGAAACTCCTGGGATCCACCTTTGTTCAGGCAACCGCATCATTATGGGAAAGAACCACGTGTTCCGCTTTAACCACCCGGAGCAGGCTCGAGCTGAACGGGAGAAAACGCCGACAGCCGAGACCCCCGTCGAGCCTGTGGACTGGACGTTTGCTCAGCGAGAGCTCCTGGAGAAACAGGGCATCGACATGAAGCAGGAAATGGAGAAAAGGTATTGGAGCCGTCCTCCATTCGTTGTTTGAAAGGTCTAGATTTTTGTTTTTGTCTGACTTTATCACAACGTACTTTCTGCACCTACGAAGGCTCACCGAGATGGAAATTTTGTACAAAAAGGAGAAGGAAGAAGCAGACCAGCTTCTGGAGCAACAGCGATTGGTGAGTTGGGATAAGATGGAAAAAATCAAGACCCACTTGACTTTCCTAAAAATGTTTGAGAGAGAATAGTGCTGAGTGGGCTTTTATAGTACCTTTTATTTTAAGCTAATTTTGTTTTAGCTAGAAGCAGCTTCTTGACTGATTTACCTAATTTGGGTTGTTTTGTGTGAGATTTTTTTAGGAAAATGTATTTCCACATAGAAAATTCAAAACCAGGATTTTCTAAACTCTGCTTAATTTCTTAAATACTAGTTTAAATTGGGACCTTTAAGCCTTAATTAAACAAATGTTCACTCTGACGCTTGTGAACTGAGTGTGTGAATTACATTTTTACTTCTGGTGCATGTCTGTTCTTCTTGCATGGAAGTTTTCTGGTTTGAGACAGATGAGCTTTTCATTTGTGTCCGTTTCTGAGTTTAGCTGAAATTTTTCCATAGAAAGTCGATCAAGACTTAGATTGCTCAACTTTCCAAATTCCCCATTTCCCACCTTTCTTATGTTTCTGATAGTGGATCTGAGTCTTGCAAAACAGCACCTTGAAGATAAATCAGATTTGATATGAAAAACACAAAATCTTTTTAAACCAAATACTTGGTGTTACTAAACCACAGGTTTCCCTTCTCTTCTGAAAAGATGCTGCTTTTGCATGGTTCATGTTATTAGCATGTTTTCTTAACTCCTACTGGTTCTGGACTAAGTTGCAGTGTTTACCGCTGAGCTGTTCAACTCTTTGAAGTGGCTGTTGATTTGCTTGGATTAGATCTCTCCTCTAGTTTTCTTGCTCTGGTTTTTGTCCTGAGTTTCATCTCTTCAATGCAGTTGCTGATGTATTTCAATGCATTGTGATAACTAAAATATTCCTGCTGTAGATTTATTTTTTTGACAGATAGTGACAATGTGGTTTCTCATTGACTTCTTTGGCTACCTCTCTTTGTTAGCATAGTGCACGGAGGGCGCGGCTTCACAATGGAGTTCTCGCTGCTCACAGTTAAACGACACAAAGACCTTTCTCATATTTCGGTGGGATCATCTGCAAAAACATCAGCCATTAAAGTATCGCTTTACCAGAGACATCACATTCCCATTTCTGGCTTCAGGCATAGTCTCACACACAAAAAACCTGACCGTCAGTGCCGACTGGTTGTGATCTGTAATGTTTGTTGTCTACAAAAAAAAATGAGAAACTGCATTTTGTTTTTCCAACTAACAACTTTTTTGTAGTGGATTAACACTTGCCTTCACTTCTGGTCGTCTTCTCTACTGACTTTCTGATCAGCTGCAACAACACTCTGTCTTCTAACTCACCGCTAACACTAAAGCCACTCAAACCTTCTGGACTAAGGCTCCAAAGTCCACCTATGTGCATGCCACTGTCGCATGTTTGGAATCCAGCTGTCCAATCTTAAAACTTTCAATTAAGAAGAGGAATATCACAAATCATTAGAAAAGTACTCCAACCAGCAACTATCATCTGTTATTTCCTTTCTGATCATTATAGACATGATTTTACTTTTGTTATTAATATGCAACAAAGGAAACACAATCATCTGAAAATTTGCTCTCAATTATTAAAAAAAAACATAAATTCATACCACTGTGACCATTTAAGTGGTAAAGACACAGAAAAACTGAAAAGAATGTCAATGAAGCCACTGTTGCATTTGAATTTCTTTTCCCATCTTGAGTTTGAGTGAAATTCCTGAGGTGACTCTGCATGGCGCCATACATCTTTTACCGTTGCGATGTATGCAAAGTAGGGATGTCCTGATCAAGATTTGTTGTCATTTAAGAACAGGCACTTATATATGTACCATGTTGCAGTCCAATACCAATTCTGTAGACATGTTTGAAAATTCAGTGTCTTTAAAATACAGTCAAACACTATTACATGCATTAATATATTCCATTATAATTTATCACCAATGATGCTCTGGATATTGCAGGATCCATTTTTCCTGGACACAGTTTTTGGTAAATTTGAATTTTGTGAACAAGGTTTTGGTATAAAGAGGTTTTCTGAATTTATTGGCCAATTTTAACATGTTTTCAGAGAGTTTTGATATTATACGTTACCGGTAATTTGGCTTGTAACAATTCAGTGCAGAAAGCTTTCAGGAGCAGTTGTATTGCTTCATAAACTTGGCAATTTGCTTTAAATAACTCGACATTTAAAGTATAATGTTGCTGCTTTCTGTGAAGCTCTTTACTACATGTGAATATCTGAGCACACCAAGCTCATTAATCTAGCTAGTCCAGTTTTGCTAGTCTTTGTTTTCACAACCACAGACGGTAAAACAAATCATGTGAGGTGAGTTTATTCAGAGAGAAAACACTGGCCATATAATCAGGTCAGATCGCAACTAAAGTCTGATGCATTCCTTTGATCAGGACATCCCTATGGCTAAATACATAGACTATAATTTATAAAAAGGTTTTTTTTTGTAAAGAAAGTCCTACAAATCCAGGGAAATTCTCTTTAATTGGCCCATGACTCCTACTTTGCTCTAGATTTAGGTTCCCATGTTGCATATTCATAAATTTTTTTTGTAGTCATTCTTTTTTTTAAACCATTCTTTCATCCTCTCCCTGATTTCCCATTGTAATTTCTCCTTTTTTTGGGAACCATTTTGGTTTGTTGTTTTCTCAAGGATGGAGACTCTGATAGTGGGGATGACTCAGATAAGAGGTCTTGTGAAGAGAGCTGGAGACTGATCACTTCCCTGAGGGAAAAGCTCCCGCCCAGCAAGCTTCAAACCATAGTGAAAAAATGTGGCTTACCCAGCAGTGGGAAAAAAAGAGAACCAGTTAAAATGTACCAGATCCCCCAACGCCGGCGCATCACCAAGGACTCCAAGTGGGTGACTATCTCCGACCTGAAGATCCAGGCGGTGAAAGAGATCTGTTATGAGGTAGCACTGAATGATTTCCGCCACACACGGCAGGAGATCGAGGCTCTGGCCATCGTGAAGATGAAGGAGCTCTGTGCGAGCTACTGCAAGAAGGACCCCAATGAACGGGACTCGTGGAGGGCCGTGGCTCGGGATGTTTGGGACACTGTGGGAGTCGGCGACGAGCGCATCGAGGACGTCATTACAAACGGCGCTCGGCCCAGAGGAGTAGTGATGGACGATCTCAAAGTTCACATTGATAAACTAGAGGACATCCTGCAGGAGGTGAAGAAGCAGAATAACATGAAGGACGAGGAGATCCGTGCTCTCAGGAATAAAATGGTGAAAATGGAAAAGGTTCTTCCTCTCATCACCCCAGAGGGCCAAGAAAAGCCTCCCGTGGCAGGAGCTCCCACTAGTGCGACTAGAACCCCAAGCCCTCGGGAAGAGGAATCTCCGGTGCAGGAGAAGCCAGAGGAGGAGGACGTGGATGCACAAAAATGCCAAAGCGCAGGAGATGACTCCACCATAAAGCGAGGTCACATGCGCTGGATGCGCCAAGAGCAGGTACGCCTCAAGAACCTCCAGCAGCAAGAAATCTCCAAGCAGCTCCGCCGACATCCTGGACCTCACCGCTTTATACCACCAGAAGACCGTAAGCTACGCTTCCCCTTCAAAAGTAACCCCAAGCACCGCAACTCATGGAGTCCAGGTACTCACATCATTATTACAGACCAGCAAGTCATAGAGCTAAAGGTGCCCAAAGAAGCTGTAGAGGAAGAGGAAGGAGAAAGCCCTGCTGAAGAAGCAGTACAGCCCAGAGACAAGATGGCTGCCTCAGTCGTCCACATCACCCCGCCTCTGCCGAACACATCAGTTCAGCGCCGTAGAGACTCGGAGCAAGGTTTAAACCAGGGTCACAGACAAAACCATAGGAACAACCAACAGCCGCACGAACGCGGCCGCAGCAATTCTTTTAACCACCGCCAGCGGCCCTCGGGTTCCATGGAGTCTCTGCAGCCGCCCGAAAACAGGAGACACACGCAGGCTTTCTACCACCCCAACCCATCAGTGCAGCCGCTACCTCACTACCAGCATCCGCCGTGCCACTATAATGGCATGATGTACACAGACGGCGGCTTCGGCGGCTACCAGCAGTACCACCACGCCGACCATACTAACCCTCCTTTCAGCTTTCAGCCGCCTCCACGAATGCGCAGGCAAATGTCCGCTCCCAATCTAAAAGCCAGCAGAGAGACGGCAGTCTGACTGACAGAGGGACAGAACTAGTTTCAAACACTTTTACTTTTAGGCAAACACATTACAGATCACAACAGCAAAACTGACTGGGACTATTGCACTTGATAAATGTGTTTCTGGCTGATCCAAGTGTTGTTCAAAATGTAAAAAAAAAAAAAAAAAAAAAAAAAGACCTTTTCTCATCATCATGATCATGTTATTTCTCATTTTTATCAGTTTTTGCTGCATTGTGTGTATGTGTGTGTTGGTCGTCTTGAGGAGCATTAAGAGAGTAACAAGAATTTAAGGCCAACAAGACGACAAGGGGGTTATTTTTAACAGGAGAGCAACGCTTCGCCTGTCCATTTATCAGCATGCACGACAATTCATGAGTCATGCTTTGATTTGCCAAAATGATGCTCATGTTTGAATCTCTGAGTTTACATTTTTACCATTTTAGTATTGATTTGATGACGAATGTTTCAAGCCACAGTAGTACGGCATGTTATTGCCCAAATGAGGAACAGAAAGCAGTTGGTATTTATTTCGTTTTTGTGCCATTTGACTGACTTCCAGATGGAAAAAATGAGTCCTTATTGCAATTTTAGATATTTTCTTTTAATACAAATCATAAATCACCATTCTCCTTACTTAGCAATCAAACTATTCTTGCTCATTTAAATTTGAAGAACTTGAAGCACCGGTGAAAGGTGCGCCTTTTTTAACTCAAGACTGAAATCGTAGTAATTGTGTGTGATATTCAATAAGTGCCTTTTTATGCACTAACTTTATTAACCCTGCTATGCATTTGCAATTCAGTGTTTTCTTTTTCTTTTCCTATGTATTCACTGTGCTGGCTCTTTTTCTTCTTTTTTTTAAAGAAACTTCACAACACACCAAAAAGATCAGTTATTCTTTCAAGCAGCTTTGTGATTTTTATCCTTTCTTGTCCTTTTTTTCATGTAACTGCCACCACTTTTGTTAAAGTATTTTGCACTCCAAGTCTTTGGTAAGCTGTGTATTTACCCAGGGAGCACAGTGATGGTTATTTTAAATCTGTAACTTGATATATAAAAAAAAAATTTACCCTCCCCCTATTCTTTCTTCAAATCCTGGAGCTCATTAAGGATTTAATGCTGAAATACTGAGACACACAGTGTTAAGTTTATAGTCCAAACCTTTCTGAAGAATTCAGCAGTTTTTCTCCGAAGTCATAAAATCGTCACCATGTAAATTGTACTGCTTTTTAAAAAAAAATTTGGTCCAGCCTTAAAATTTTAGTCTTGTGGTTCATTGGGTAAGCACAGAGCTCACTTTGTGTCAATGGATACCCACTGAGTGTTGTCATGGTTCCCAAAGTCTGGCCTTTAAAAAATGTTGGAGGAAGGGCAACGACTTGAAATGTTTGCATACTTGTTATTCAGGAGAAATGTCCATATCAAATGAGATTTTGAGGACTGTTTAGTTTTTGTTGGATCCAGACAGGAAAAGCAATCATTCAGAGAAATACATCTGTTTTTCCCTCCGATTGTTCTGTGCTGTAGCTGCTTCGAATAGTTTTAGCAGAAAGGTTTGCCTGTTCATGACTTTTACTTGCTCCATCTGCAGTACTAGAACATCCCAATAATTCTCATAACTTGATATCAGATGTCCTTCATAACATATAATCAGAAACAAATGCTTAAGGAATATGTTTTAAAGACTATCAGACTGAATAGTCCCTCTATGACTATCTATTTTTGCATGTTATATCTTAGTAGTCCTAAACTTATAGGACCTGCTCCTTATAAAAAGCGATTCCAGAATTGCTCCAGTTCTGATGGTGACCAGTTAGACTAGAAAGTGCATAAAACATCAAATGAACTCTGTACAGTATTCTTTTCTTCTGAAAAGCACATAACCTCTATACAAGTGTTGTACATCTTATTGTTGAATCATCAGTATGTGCCTCATTTTGACTGTGTGTGCTGTTGCTTTTACGGTATATTAGGTATTTTCTCCAAACCTATAAAATCTGATGAATATTATTTACAAGTATATTTGCAAAAAAAGGACACAAGTGTGTTGCTGGAGAATTTATTTTTCAAATGATGACTGAAATAAAATTACCTGCTTTTATTTGAAGATTTTCTACTAAAGAGTTTTATTTTTGTTTGTTTTTCTTCAATACTGTACAGGACAAAATTGTAGACCTACAGAGATCCCAATCAGGACTTTTAGTCTGTAGCGCCATACTCATTTAATTATGGACATTTGACAGTGCAATTCCCAAAGCTCTGAATTTCATCAGTAGCTCATTGTTTACTATTGTGGTGTTCCATGTAAATCAGTGATGCTCATGGAACTGCATTGGTAGGTTGTCTTGACAGCAGTAACTCAAGTCTCTGCAGGATGACTTCTGTTTCAATAGATGCCTCCAAAGCGACACATTCAACAGCAGTTATTTTTATTTTCATAAAGTCTTTGTGGAATTAATTGCCTTTACTCCTTAGTAGATTGACAGGAATCGGACCGGATCTACATTGAGGACTGTGTATATGATGTGCCTGCTCTACCACTGAGCATGTGGAACCCCATTTACATTATTATTATTTTATTTTTTTAAAGAAATTCACGATTTCCTCCAAATGCCGATGCTTTCAGTTGCTACTCTGAATGACTCTGAATGGCTCATACCATATTTTAATGGTAGCCCAGTTAATGTGTGGACAAATCCTACAAAGAAAACTGTTCTCTTACTTCATAAACGTGGCAATAGTAGGGTTTCCCCCAGAGAACCTGCTACGCCTTGTGTAGGAGCACGAGGTCAATCCACTAGCAGCCCGTCATGTTTTTCTGTTGAAAAATATTGAAAGTTACAAAACATTTGGAGGTGCATGTGCAGGCATCATAAAGTGAAATAATAGCATGAGGTCAATGGGCAGGTGAAGGAAAGGCACAATTCAATGTGTCAACTATAAACCCTAGCTTAATCTGTCTTTACTGTCACTGTTACTAGTATATAAGTAAAGGTTTAAGTAAAGACACAACACTTAGCCAGGTGGGGGGCAAGTAAAGCCTGATGGCCCGCCAGGCTTATAATACACTGAGGGAAACCCTGATTAGGGTTTTGGCATCAAGTAATCAAAATACCTCGTAATCATCAAAAAATCAATTCTTCATTATTCTGGCAATATTCAGATTTGCAATTATTCTTCTGTCTCTCCACAGACGTATGCTTCCACCTGAACCAGTGCTGTCCAGTCAGCAATGTTGTCGACATATTTAGCAAGTTTCCATAGCCCTCTCCTGAGTTTTTTTATTGTGACTTTTGACAATTATGCAGCTTTTTCTGGTGATGTTGTAAATTCTTTGGAGATTTAGGGAAGTACAAACTGTTCTTGCTCAGCTCAACTATCAGTGGGTTCTGTCGTGGGCTTCTCCCCTGACCCACAGGTCTCCATGATGCCTGGCTGCTCCAGTCCATCACCAGCTGGAGCCACACCTCCTCATCTAGGCAGGGAATAAATATAATATTCTTTATCTGACTTAAATTGCTGCACTAAGGTAAATCACTGAATCTGTTGGTTTTGTCAACATTTTTTTGTCTATCCAGGTGGTCGATGCTGGTTGCATACCTAAATGAAAAACAAATTTCTTGTGTTTAGTAATCATGATTTAAACATGAATTCAGTTCATTATTATTTTACATATTGTTTTTCCTAACCAAGTAGCCCTACTTAGCATTTTGCTTTGAAGAGGAAGAAACTTAACTAGTGTTTCATCTGCTCCCTGTGCAGACAGATGTGTGTGTGTGTGTGTGTGTGCGGGGGGAGGGGTGTTTTAGGACAGTCTGCAGGTCACATGACACTGAAAGACAGGATGGTGCAGCAGCCAACGCGCTCTCTGTTTGCAGGGAATGTCACTGTAAAGAGTGAAAGCAGTTTGTTGGAAAGAAATATACGAAATATGCTTTGCAGCACATGCTCACATTAATGACAGGTGATTTAAAAAAAAAAAAAAAAAGAAACTTGCTCAAGAAGAGTGTGAAATGAAGTCCCAAACAAAACAACAGGTGTCGGAAGCAGAGTTTAGTTCAGGCAACTTAAAAATGTTGTGATGAGGACGGATGCAGCACTTAATATTTTAGAAGCTGTGAAAGACGAGGTAAAAAGTACTGAAAAGGTAGAGTCCAGTACTCTACTCGTGTGAATTGTAATCCATTAAGATCCATTTTGTTTCTCATGATAGCGATTATCATCCACTGATAGTGTTACACAAATGCATGTGTGTTGGAAAGAGGATTACATTTGGCTTTCAAAGCCTATAAGTATTACATTTCTAAAATATTGAAACACTTTAATGCGCATTGTGAATCTGAATCTAATGTATGACGTTTCTTATGATAGTGACAGTTCTGCCAGCTTTACGCTGTAAGTCTTCTCTCAGTCGAGCAGAGAGTTCGGGTTTCGGTTTGTCGGTAGTTCTCAGCAGCGAGGCGAGGAGGTCAGCACCAGATGAAAAGACTTCATTGTTTTCCCAGAAGACTGTGAACAAACAGGATGAGGTCATCGGGACCACAGCCTGCCTGTCCTTCTCTGATGGTGATGATGGTGATGATGGTGATGATGATGGCGCCCCTCATTGGATTACATTTGACTCAGCTTCTACCGGTTCATGTCTTCTCCCACTGAAGCAAAAAAAAAAATTTTAAAAATCACTTAGCATTTGAAATTTTAATAATGTATGCTGATGGATTTTGCTCTCTGATTTACAAATCAAATCGGTTTAGAATGGTGTTTTTTTGTTGTTGTTTTTGTTCCAAGTAATAAATTTTCTAGGCAATTAATATTTTACACAATGTGCAGAAGTATTCTGCTGTTTAATGTGTACTGACATGTTGCAACATACTTATTTGCCCATCATTCTAGATTGCAAAAAATGTAAACTTACGCCTATGTTGCAGACAATTTTCTTTGGATAAATGATCAAAGTTTTCAGCAACAAAGTTCCTGGCGTCAGTCCTTGGCTGTTATTTGGGCTGAATTGTGTTGCTGATTTCACCTGTGTGTGCAGCTGATGGACAGCTGTCCATGTCCCCCTGTGTGTTGGTGTCCAGGTTTACGAGAGCAAACTGCAGGAGCTCCAGAAGCAGGTGGAGACGCGCTCTCTGGTCGCAGAGACGCCCGATGAGGCAGAGCTGGAGGAGGAAGAAGAGGAGGAAGGTGTGTACTAAGAAGATGTTTATTTTGCTGCATTAGCCATGAATGAAAAGTATATAAATAAATGAGCTGTGTGTTTTCTTCCACATTCTGTGTCCAGAGCCTAAATTACTGGGATGTGCGTATATAATTTTTCTATAGTCAATTTTTATTCTAGGACATATTAATAGTCATTCTAATTTCCCACCAAAGGTACTAATTGAAATCAGACTATAGATTCATAATCTAATCCAACATAACAGTTAACTAGATGTTTAAATGACCGTACTGTTTTAATGTTTCAGCCCGTCAGCTGCAAATTGTCTTAAAAAGTCAGACAACTCCAGTTCCTCCTAATTTCATTTTCCATTTTTAACACCTTACTGGCATTTGCTTGAAGTTTTAAGTCCAGCTGCTGTTGGTAAGTTGATACTTTTAGAAATTGTGTGGAGCTGAATTGGAAAAATAGTCCAGTTTGGATTTTAAAATGATCTTACTGTCTCTGCACAGTAATTTCTTCCATGAAATTTGCCTTCAGGATTCCACGTTATGAATTATGGCGATTGTCTTCCATTAATTTAACACTCCTTGAACCCATGGAGAGGTTTAAACAATCCAAACTGTTCTGTAAAGACATTTCAGAATTTTTCCCCCTGGTTTTAATTTGCCTTTAAAATGCGCCGTGAGCATTATGTTAATGTCACCTCTGCTTGGTGTGTTTTCCACAGTGCCGTGGACGCAGCATGAGTTCGAGCTGGCTCAGTGGGCCTTCAGGAAGTGGAGGTACCATCAGTTCACCTCCCTGCGTGACCAGCTGTGGGGGAATGCCGTGTACCTGAAGGAGGCCAACGCCATCAGTGTGGAGCTGAAGAAAAAAGTGAGAGAAATCATGCTGCTGATAACATTATTACGATGAATATAACAATGTGTGTTTTACTGCAATAATAGAGGTCTGGTCTGATGCAATATTTGGTAATGCAATCCCGCTCTGCAGGCCAATAATGAGTCATTTGGGTAAACTTTTATTCTTCAAATAAATAAAGATATACTGGGTCCAAGAGGCCAAAAGCTGATGGAGACTGGTGATGAAATCACAATGACATGCAAGACGAGACTGAGGAAAATGTGGATTAATTGCATCTGCTGGAGGTGAAAATTTATAATGTAAATTAGTTTTTTTAATTTAAAGTCGGGTCTTCTCTTGGATTCCCTTTTTTGATATATTTCTGAAATGTTCTGGAAATTGTTTATGATAACAGAAATATGACATGTATATCAGTATTACCTTAACCTTTTCTCAGAGGATCAAAGAACTTTAATTGGATCAGAGAGTTTCTGGGATTATCCAGTTAAATTCTGAAATTCAGCTTGTGGCCTGTTCTTAATACTTATTGCATGATCAGGCAAAATGGATAAATAAGTAGGTCTACTTTAAATTGACAGTTTTAGTCTAAAACAATTTTGTGACAATTTTGGATTGAATTGAATTGAATTAGGCTGGTTTGTCCCATGAGAAGACAGTTATTATTGAATAAAATTTTTCATTTGGAGTGTTTTTGAGTGGCATCTATCTCTCGTTCTTGCAGCTTTTAAGTAATCCTTTAATAGTTTGTGTGACTAGAAATCACACTTGGCATAGTCTGCCGACTAGATTTCTAAACACGAACGTGTGTGATGTCTTCAGGCAATGCAGGGCATCACAAAGGAAACCAAAAGCATCCGCTGATGTTTAGAAGTTAAACAATTTTTGGCAGTCACAGCAGAAAACTGAGTCCAAAGTACATGTGATGACTCTGGTGGACTTTTTGTGTCTTACCCTTGATATTATTTAGCTAAAAGATTTAATCTCTTGTGCAGTTTTACATCTACCAGCTCAGGATGTGACATTTTAATGTAATGTTGACTGAATGTGGTGGGGGAAAAAAAGGTAGAGGAGCGGTGCTCTAGTCTGACTTTCAAATTATCCAGAATGCATCATTGATCCACTGTCACATAGACAAATGGGAGCAAATCTAAAGCTGGTTCGCTGTAGTTTACCTTCCACTAGGAAGCCAAGGGATTTACACTCCACATAAACTGCAAGATGCTACAGAAGAGTCACTTTCCACAGTATTTCTTTTCACTGGGTTTTCATCTTGAGTTTTCATTCTCTGGATGTTTTAAAGTCAAGTTTTGGTAATAGTTTGAGGCTGAAGCGACTCGTTGAGGGTGAAGTCCTTTCTAAATTCTCCCTCTTCCTCAGGTCCAGTTCCAGTTCGTCCTGCTGACCGACACGCTGTACTCTCCGTTGCCCCCTGAACTCCTGCCCCCAGAGCCGGAGAAGGAACGCGACCAGAGACCCTTCCCTCGCACCGTGGTCGCTGTCGAGGTTCAGGACCTGAAGAATGGAGCTACACACTACTGGTCCCTGGAAAAACTCAAGTAATAATCACCTTAATTTGCACACACATGATGTAGCCATGAGTGTGGTTGGACTACACGATGTCTTTACTACAGTTGTTGCAAACTATTTGATTCTTGCTCTGACTTTAGATATAGGCATCTGTAGTAGGAGTTCCAAAAATGTGAAGGAAGTCATTTTATATAGTATCTTAAAAATCAATTGTTTTGAATTATTTTTGACTTTTTTTGTATCTCTACAGAGAAAATAGTCAAATTCAAATCGTCTGAACATCATCAGTTTTTCTCCCCCTCCAGTTTTTTTTTAGTGAGCTGTAAATTCCCATCCTGCATCCATTAATCCTGAGTGCATGTGGTCATTTACAGGCAGAGGCTGGAGCAGATGAGGGAGATGTACGACCGCGCTGGAGAAATGGCCTCCACTCACCAGGACGGCGATGGAGAGGGAACTCTGACAGGAAACGACCCGTTCTACGACCGTTTCCACTGGTTTAAGCTCGTGGGGAGGTTTGTAGCCGAATATGAACACTACACATTTCAACTAAATAGTTTTGTTTTTTGCTTTTTTTTTTCTTTTTTTTTTCTGTGCTTTTGTAACAAATTTGTTAAACAGTACCAGGAAAGGGTTGGTTACCAGTATCAGGGTATTTAAGCTGGCTTAAAAAAATGTGGCTACATTTTTCATTGTTTACACGTTTTAAGAAGAGCAATTAGATTGTTATTAATTTGTGTTTAAAATTTTGTTTTAGAACGGTATTATTTACTGTAAATAATACCGTTACACATTCTTTACTGTACTGAATCTTTTAGAATTTCTTCATGCATTTTATTTTTCATTGCCATCACTTCTCATTGGAGATTCATGTATCACTCATATCACATGTTTCCCATATCATGTTTTGTCATTTATACCAGATGATGTTTTGTTCATTATTTAAATTTGTTTGTCCATTTTATTTGTTTTTGTGATTTTTATTTATTTATTTGAATGTGTATTTTATTTCACATCACATTTTGAGTTTTTGTGACCATTTGTTGTGTTCCCTTTATTTCTGCATCACTTTGTATCGTCATTGGTTGCCATGCTCTTCCTGATGCGTTCTATAATTCATGTTAACATGGGGTTTGGATGAGGTGGGAATGTTGGCGCTTTGTGTTTTATCCTCTTTCAGACAGCGTACATGAGGAGATTTACATGCTAATCCATTAATGTGCCGTTATTCATGTTGGTTTAAAATACCATTTCTGGTATTTGCTGGTGACACCTGCGATTAGTTCAATGCCGGCTCTTTATGAAATGAATCCTAAACTGATAGGCTTATTTAGTGGCTTTTGCTCTAAATGAATGCATGGAATTAATGCAAAGTGAGGCTTTCTTTTGACCTTTTTCATGATTTGAATTAAAGCAGGGTTCCTACACAATTCAGACAAGTGTGGAATTTGATCTGAGTATTTTTCAGGTCTGGATAAATATTTTCACTTGTCCTTTTTTTTCTCTTTCCATCCTTTTAATTTATTTTTGAAGATTCCCCATTTGAATCCACTTTTGAAATAGCTCTTACAAAGTTATAGTGAGCTTTAGGATTTTATGTTTTGCAAAGGACTGAGAGCTCTGGAGAGTTAAGTCTCCAGAAGTCTAAAATATTTATATGAAAAATGTTTAAGGACCCTGAAAACTTAGAAAAACAGTAAGAATTTTTCAAAATGAAATGAGATCACTGATGGCTCACAAAGCTTCTGAAGCTTTTTTTTTTTTACTCTTCTTTGACTCCACTGTTACCCTCGCCGCCGTTCCCAAACCTTCGCTCCCCCAGCAGCTCTCCCATCTTCAACGGCTGCGTCAACGAGCACCTGGCTGACCGAACGCCCTCGCCCACGTTCTCCACCTCCGACTCGGAGATCACCGAGCTGGCGGACGAGCGCCAGAGCGAGATGTCGGACTTCATAGACGACGAGGCGTTTGTGGACGATACGAGCTCAGATGCGGGCACCGAAGAAGGCTCGGACATCTTCAGCGACGGGCAGGACCCCTTCTATGACCGCTCCCCCTGGTTCATCCTGGTGGGAAGGTCGGTGATCTGGGCGTTTCCTCTTCCTCTGCGCACAGAGGCTGGGACAGGAGAGTGTTGTTGGCTTGTTTTACTTTAGTTGAATGCAGTGAAGAGTAGCTGAAGTATCAAAGATAAGAGTATAATTTAAAATAACTAAATTGAAGAAACAGAGGCACATGTAATAGTAGTTGTTTTTTTTCTCAGACTCAGAGAAGCTGGAAATAAATGAAGTATTTTTTTTTCATTGAACATAATTTGTCATCCTTCTGTGCTCTGAGGTTGGCTGTCGAAAATCTACTTTTAATTTGGACTCTGTTCCTAAGAACGATGAAAAGCCAGCATCACCTCCTGCCGTCGTCCTCCTGTGAGATGTCTCATCCTCCACCTCCACACTCTGCTGACTGCATTAACTCCCATCTGTCTGTTAAAACGGCTTATTTGTTGTGATTAAGCAAACTAAGTACTTGTCCTTTTTGTTGGCTTTTTCAGTTTTTAAACTTGGATTGTTTTCATTTTGATTTGTTTTGTTTTTTTGCTTTTTTTGTTTTGTTTGTGTTACTTTGAAATCATTTTATTTCAGAAATGTATGAACTCAGACTTTTGTCATTTGACCAATTGGGGAAAACAGTTTATCATCTACTTTCTTTAGTGGGTGTATTTAGCAGTTGAAATAAAAACAAAACCACAAAAATACATTTAAAGCAGTCTAAAAACATCTATAATAATGTTAATCCTTCATATGTTGTTTTGTAAAAAAAGAAAATTGTTGACTCATGGTGTAGCTGACAGCTGTGTCTAATTTATTATGTGTTGGCTGTGTTAGCTTGCTCCCAATGATTCCTGATGATTAAAAAAACTTACTAAGTAACTCTAATGGAAATTAGAGCGGTTTTCAATGTTTAGTTTTGCTTTTTAAAACAGGCTCATGCATATGATCATATAGCTGTAAAACAGCTTATAATTTGCAGGTTTTAAGTAATTAAAATGCATTGAATAGAGTTAGGTTTTATATAACTGTGAGTGCTGTTAACACCTCCAAGTAAAATTGCCCAGTTTGTGCCCCTATTTCTGCACCAACATGTTGCCTTTTCATTTCGTATCACTTCATACCCATAGGCTCAAACCAGTGACGTTCAGGTGTTTTTTCTGTAGTTTAATTTTCTTTTTTTTCAGTAATTATAGAGGCAAACAGTTGTAAGAGTTGAAATCTCTGCCCTAATTATATTTAACTTTGTGTTGCCACCTTGTTCACATTTATTTTGGTTTTGTTTGGTTGCTCCTGAAATGTGATCAATTACATCCAATCCAATTACAATAACCCGTAGCTACCTTACCTTACACTACTTACTCTAGACTCAATAGATGATAGAAATTGAATATATGTACAAATATCCCAGAAGTGGATGTAAACTGATGCATGGTCGGTAAAAAAAACGGCCTGTGGCAGACTGGTCGATTTGCTACTTTTAATTTGCAAATTAAAAGTAGCAACATAAGTAACCACAAAGTAACCAAAATGTACAAAATGGAGAAGCTCCTCCTGAAAACATAATATCTTAGCAATAAGCAGGGTCGGTGCATCAAAATAAGAAAACACATGGGTGCAGGTTGGTCCCTGCATCACTTTGACTTCAGATATTTTACAGATCGATGTCTTGTGCTTTGGTTTTGGGCATTAGTCTTCATCGAAGTGCTGCAGGTTGTTATAGCGTGTAACTAGGAGCGCTGCAATTGCAAATCATGTCTTGGGAAACGAAATGTCAGTCCACCTTCAGATGCTAAATAAATGCTACAGTTATTGATACATATTGACTCACAGCTGCAGCGGTTGTTCATTGTTTCTCTTCTCACTTTTTTTTGCTCTCAGAGCTTTTGTGTACCTGAGCAACCTGCTGTATCCTGTGCCGCTTGTTCACCGGGTTGCCATAGTTACAGAAAAGGGTGAGGTGCGAGGCTTCCTGCGCGTGGGGGTCCAGGCTATAGCTGGTGAGTAATTAATGAGATCTCTAATGATTATTACAGCAACTAACAAAATATGTGTAGCTCTAAGTTCGGCTTTGAGATTCTAATGGCAGCATGTGGGAGAGGTCCTGAGGGATCCGATGTGCTGGCAACGCAGAGATTTCCTCAGATCCTTTATTTATTCCCTTTGATGTGCTTTGACAGTTTAGGTTTGTGACAGATCGGGATAAAAGGAGGGTTTGTTTCTTTTCTAGCTGACGAGGAGGCTCCAGATTACGGATCCGGGGTTAGACAGTCGGGGACTGCCAAGATCTCTTTTGATGATGAATACTTCAAAAAGGTGAGTCTGGAGTCACATGAAAGCAGTTTGAAACTCAGACGCTTTATTTCTATTTGTTTTTTTTTTCTCCAAAAATACCAACTTGGTAAAGAAACTTTAGAAACTCAAACCCCCTCTAGACCAGCTATATGCTAATGTCTCCGACTTTTATCCATCCAATCAGAATGACTTTCCCTCTACGGTTATGACCCGCTCCGGCTTGTCCCTGGAGGAACTGCGCATTGTGGAGGGTCAGGGTCAGAGCTCAGAGGTCATCACACCCTCCGAGGAGCTCAACAGAATCAAAGACATGGGTACGGCCGCCAGACTTTCACCTTTCCTCTCGTAAATTTTCAGCCTCTCTTCCCTTCGCCGGAGAACACGCTCGGCAGATGTCTCTGCTGGATCCAAAGTTGAGCTTTGTCGTGTAAATGAGGCGAATGCAGGGGCTTTTATTTGCTGTGTGAGAGGATTTTTACAAAGCTAGAAAAAAAAAATTGTGAATGGCAGGAGTGATGAATAAAGAGGAGCAATTCACACGCCAGTAGCTGTAAGTTTTTTGGGGGGTTTTTTTGGTCATTTTTGATGACGCTGTTGTTCTCCTCAGACCTGAAGCTGGGCAACATTCCAGACGCCAAGCTGAGTCACAGTGAAGGTCTGGCGGGTCAGCTGGAGGTGGGGAGCATCTTCACCTTCCGTGTGACTGTCCTCCAGGCCAGCGGAGTCCCACCTGAGTACGCCGACATCTTTTGCCAGTTCAAGTGAGTCGACATTCTTCAAAAATAAGAGCAGCGCTGTTTAAATTGCCTGAAATATCGGTTTGCGATGCTTCACGAAGCCTTCAGCTTAGGAAAACTGCAACAGCATTACACGTTTGTGTGCAAATTTAATTAATTTAATCACTCTGATTTGTGTTCATGTTTTGCTTCAGTTTTCTCCATCGCCACGATGAGGCTTTCTCCACCGAGCCGCTGAAGAACACCGGCAAAGGAGCTCCGCTAGGTTTCTACCATGTCCAGAATGTGAGTACAGTCATGTGGACGTCATTCCTTTAATCCAAACTGTTCCTTAAAAAATTTTCTTTTTCTTTTTTTCTTTGCAGGTTTCAGTGGAGGTCACAGAGTCTTTTATTGAGTACATTAAGAGCAAGCCCATCGTGTTCGAGGTGTTCGGCCACTATCAGCAGCACCCGCTGCACATCCACGGCCAGGACCTGATCAGGTTGGTAGCTTTTAAAAAATAACTTCTATAGAAATGTAAAATACAGTGCCTTCAAAAGTATCTTTATCTTTTTCCTCATGTTGTCGCATAAGAACAGCGAACTTCTGATTTATTTTCATTTTAGATGAAAGAGCAACACATAGCGATTAACTATCGTGCAAATGGAGGAAAAGGAGACATGATTTTTAAAATAATTTTACATATAAATTCTGAAAAGTTTGCCATACATTTGAATCTAGAACCTCTTCTTATTCTGACATCCTGAAATAAAGTATCTTTAAAAATCACTTGGAGGGAGAAAAGGTATACAGCAAAATGTGGTTTACAAATTATTCACACAGGGAACTATTTTCTGACGCCTATCATATTAAATCCAAATATAAATGTGTGACTTAAATGTAACAAAATGTGGAAATGTTCAAGGGTTAAGGTAAAAAATTTTTTATTGAAGACACATTTTTCACTAAAATACATATGTCCTTTCTTCCTCTTTTTAACAGTCCTCCAACACTGTCACGGAAATACTACCCCATCCCCATGCCTCTGTCCAAACCAGGTAACAAATCATCACACAACACCGCGATATAGTAAAATGTTCTGTTACCATCATTTCCCCGTAACTTTGACTTTGTTGTGTAACCATACGTCACATGTCCTTTTTTCATTTCTCGCTTCGTTTGGATCCCTTTTTGTCTTATTGAATCATTTTTCTACAATCTATAATCCTCTTACCCAACTCTGTCCTGCCTTTTTTCCCCCCACTCTTCTTTTTTTCTCCACACGTGTACTCACCCATCTTTTCTGGCGTTCACACACACAAACACACGCACACACACACATCACCCATCCAGACCACACCCGTAAGATCGAGTTGATCCGCTACCTCGTGAGCGGCTATGTTAACGGCAAAGTGCTGGACACATTATCCGAGCACGCCAACGCCCTCGCCTCCTCCGCCGTGGCCAGCCTGGAGGACGAGGCTGACCAGCTCTCACACTTCCCCTTCCTCTCAGCGCTCCACGACCCCGTGTTCACTGTGCCTAAGCACCACGGTTGGTACACAGGACTCGGTAGCATTTGAGGCATTAGATGCCCCCCCTAGATGCTGTTTTGTGATTAGACTAGCGCTTTGTTCTTGTGTTGCTCCGAGCCTGCAGGTGCACATCGGAGCACTGCAGTGATCGCTGTGGACACGTTTGGGTCCCGACGGCTCAGCTCAAACCTCCCCTTGTTGCTTAGACTGACCAGAGCTCCTACCTTCCAGTAGATGTCTCATATTTGCAGAAATTTAAATTGCGTTCCAAGTTGTGAAACGACAATTTTAAGACAGCTGATTAGACTACAGAGGGCAGATAAATAGTTTCAAGCTATATATAACAGAATCGATTGTTCAAATGAGAGATTAGGTGGTTTCGTCAGCAGTATAATCCTGCTGATGTGTCAGACAGCAGGGAGCAGTCAGTGTTGTAATCTGTGATTTGACTCCTCACACTCTTCTCCTTTCAGTCAGGCCCTTGTAAAAGTATTCACACTCATCGAGTTCTCACATTTGTGATGCTTTAACGAAACACTTCAATAAAAGGAAGAACAATGATATGTGGGTTTATAAAAATAAATAAATAAAGCTGTTACTAATCAAAATCTGAAAAGTGTGGCATGCACTTCTACTTGGAAATGCTTTGTCACATCTATAAACAGAAGTTTTTGCCCAGTCTTCTTTGTAAGGAATCTCAAGCTCAGTCAGACTAGATGAATGGTGTCTGTTGTGATCCCTGTTCATCTCTTGCCACAGACTCTCAATTGGATTTTAGGTCTGGACTTTGACTAGGCCGACCTGCACATCAATACACTTTGATCTATAGATTGTAGCTTGGATGCATGTTGAGGCTCAAATAGTTTGGACCTCTATCAGGTTTTCTTGAAGAATCGCACGCAGTCTGAACAGCGTCCCCATAGCATGATTCTGCCACTTCTGTTCATAGTGAAAAGAAGTGACTGTTGGCTGTGTGCCTTGGTCTTCATGAGGATGCTTGTTCACTAATGTTCTCTAACGATCCTCTGGATTAAATTGCAAGGGACTTTATTTACTAATTAAATGGGGGAAAAAAATCAAATACACCATTATAGTTTTCATATTTTCAAAAATATTTGTAAAAATTTGTCTTCGCTTTGTTGTTTTCTATCACAATGTCCGAATAAAACACATGGAAGTCTATGGTTGGGATGTGACAAAAACTGAAAAGTTTTTCTACCTTTGCAAAGCCCTGTATAATCCACTACACTCAGCAATGTGCTCATACGACATGACTGTGCTGTCTTGTATTAAACACTTGACATTCAGTGGAACATCGAATTTAAAATACTTAGCTGATGGGTGTTTGTGGGTTTTTTTTGATAGTTCCAGCCACCAAGCTGAACACCATCACCAAGTCGAACCTGGGTCAGTGTGTCAGCAAGTACGACCTGCTCGTCTGGTTCGAGATAAGCGAGCTGGAGCCGACCGGAGAGTGAGTGTGTCTCTTTGCACCGTTCCCAGAGGGATGAATCCAGCCTCTAAAAATGCATTGAACTCTATCAATAAAGTCTAACCTGGTTTTGTCCACACATAGGTACATCCCGGCTATCGTGGATCACAGTGCCGGATTGCCCTGCCATGGCACCTACCTTCTTCACCAGGTAAGGGTAGAACATTTTCAACTCCCCAAAACTAAGAAGATAAAGACTTGTCTATCTATGATAATACTAACGTATAAGTTGTTTCTGTTGCCGTGGTTTTTAAGCTGTAATCTTGATCTCCTTTCATCTTTTCTGCAGGGGATCCAGCGGAGGATCACAGTGACTCTTATACACGAGAAGGGCAGCGAGCTCCACTGGAAGGATGTTCGTGAGCTGGTTGTAGGTGAGCCGTCTGTCCGTGAGCTTCACTTGACCTAATGGAAACTAAACAGCAACACAGGGTAAAAAAGTGAGGATAAACCCTTTAGAAGAGGCTTTACTGTGAATATACCACACACACCTCTGGGAGGGGAGAGAGGCTTCTGTTTTGCTTAAGGCAGCTTCTCTTTCTAAGCTTTTTATACACTGCAGCTGCCACAGATGGACCAAATAATTACATTTCACATTTTTCACATTCAGCCTCTGGACTCTGACCAGATGCTTGTAGAGACCAGAAGAAGTCTCAGCGACCATATTGACGCGTCGTGCCGTTGTTTTCTCCATCAGGTCGTATCAGGAACAAGGCCGAGGTGGACGACAGCGCAGCCGACGCCGTCCTGTCCCTGAACATCATTTCTGCCAAGAATATCAAGTCATCCCACAACACTAACAGGTACGTGAGCTGGACTCTGAGAGTTACTTTGGCTCTCATGAACTCCAAACCTGACAAGGGGATAGATCCATCTGTTTGTTGTTGTGTAGGCTTTTCATGTTTTGGTGTTTAAATATGTGAAAATGTTCTTGTCTTTATAGTTTCGGAGGGTAAAATGAGTTCATTGCATGAGCTTTCTGTTTTTTTAATTTACAGTTGTTGATGTGCTTTATTGTTTCTGTTGCCTGACTCTTTGTGCTTCTCTTTTTATTCTGTGCACTCTTTCCTCCTGCTGCTGCTGGACTCTTGATTGTCCTCAGGCTTTCTATTGATAAGGATATTGATAGGTACCATTCATCAGAGAGCATAAGGCCTTCAATGAAGGACATTTATGTCTCTCTTTTAGAACCTGTAGACTCTTAGAAATAAGTTTAATAGATTTTTGGTTCCTAAGCCCCTTCCCTGCTTGTTGCATAAGATATGTCTTTGTTTCCATTACCATTAATTTCCTAAAAATCTCAGCTCAAAATGTTGATGGACAAAGTAGATCTAAAGGCAAACTCACCCTGATCAGTACTACTTTTATACATTTATAAGTTTGTGACTTTAGTATAAAATAAGTCGTGAGCTGACCTACTGTGGCCTCAATTTGATTCAAATTTTTGTTTTGTTAATTACCCTGAAATTCAGTAAGGTCATTGTCTGTGGGTAAATGCTCCCCCTGCTGGTAGACGAGGATAAATGTAACCTCACCAAAAAGGAATTGGTTTGTACAAAGAATACATATCAGTATATTCAAAAAGGTAGCTTTACTTTTAGTTGCATCATGCTGAACTTTATTCTCAGTATGTTCCAGCTCCTACTTTGTGTCTTGTCTTGTCTTTGTGTCTTCTCTGTGTTTGTCCTTTCATCCTGTCATGAAGTGTGAGAAAGTTTCGTTTTCAGCCATCTAGACCTGTGCACATCCACACACCAGTTCTTTAGCCAAATCACAACGAGAAACACAACAGCAGTGTTTTTTCAAGAGAGATTTCCCAAAGCTCAACTCCTGTTGCTTTCCTCTGGTTTTTTCCTTCAGAACGTTCTATCGTTTTGAAGCTGTGTGGGACAGCTCGCTTCACAACTCCCTCCTGCTGAACCGAGTCACTCCGTATGGAGAGAAGATCTACCTGACTCTGTCTGCATATCTGGAGGTTTGTCTTTCCGCTCTGTCTCATGGCGATCTCGCTGCGTCTCGGATGCTGGCTCAATCACACTCTGCTTTCAGCTGGACCACTGCATCCAGCCCGCCATCATCACTAAAGACATCTGCATGGTGTTCTACTCCCGGGACGCTAAGATCTCCCCGCCGCGTTCTCTCAGGAACCTCTTTGGGAGTGGGTACTCCAAAACTCCTGACTGGTAAGCCTGTAGGTTGATGCACTTTGGTGCATCTACTAATAATAATAATAAAGAATATATAACACTCCAATAAAAAAAGCCAATCTGGGTTTTGAGGTTCTGTTTTGTGTACAACTTTATTCTGCTGATTACAGTTTTGCTTTTTGACCGGAAGTGTAAAACATGGTTTTACTGCCAGTGCAAAACTCTGACAGAAATATTTGAATTGATGTTTTACATTGTCTTTGGTGCCTCATAGAATAAATGAAATGATCAGCTGTAGTAATTGTAATCAGTAATATTTGTGTGTGTGTTCCCCTGAGAATATGGACACTTCCCAGAGATTTACAGATTGCTACAAATATTTCTGCATCCAGCATTTCCATTACTGAGGGAGAATGTTCCTGTAAAACATTCAGAATTTCTGTTATCCGCTGGTCTGAAGCTTAAAAGTAGTTTTAACGAACAGCAGAAAAACAACTTCTTACTCCTTTAATTCTTCTTATGTATTAATTATTATAAGTACTTCTCATAGCTAAAATCAAGACTTCTCTGTGGAGTAATAACTGCCACTTTGATAAGTGTAGTCAATAAAGCCCTGGTTGCATTTAGGTATGGTGTGTTCACTGACCCTATATAGATCGTATTCTTTTGGTTTTTGACCATACAATCATGTCAGGTCTGTTCAAGCTGAAATCAATCTCCAATTATTACCATGCTTCATACTCTTGTGGCAGAATTTTTCATTCAATTAATTTATTTTTTGCTGCTTTGTTACAGCAATCGCGTCACCGGCATCTATGAGCTCAGCCTGTGCAAGATGTCTGATACTGGAAGCCCTGGTAAACAAGGAGAAAATGATGTAAAGAAAAATCTGAATAGTTGTTTCTTACCTTTCGTCTTGACAAGCCGGGTTCTCCTGCACAGGGATGCAGCGGAGGAGGAGGAAGGTTCTAGATACGTCAGTGGCCTACGTGCGAGGGGAGGAGAACCTGGCCGGATGGAGGCCCAGAGGGGACAGTTTGATCCTGGAGCACCAGTGGGAGCTGGAGAAACTCGAGCAGCTGCATGAGGTGGGAATTTGGAAATCAGATTTCACATTCACATGTTAAAGAATATGTTTTAAATCATTTTTAAATTACTCCCAGGAAGGTTGGATGCTAAACTCTTATGAACCAGTTGGTAAAAAAAAAGAAGCACTGGCAGGAATATATTGACCCTATGTGAAAGACAGAACAAAGTGTAAAAGTGAAATGCCCCTCAAATTTAGCTGGACAATCAATTGTCCCTGTAATTATTGCACAATAATGTGTCAGAGCAATGTTTTGAGTCAATTTTCAAGTAATATGTTGATAATAGCATAATATTGCAACTTCAAAGACCAAGTAACTTCAATTTTGTAAAGAGTTTACGTGCACATTTGAGGTGCACCTATGGCAGTTTTTCATATGGTCGCTGATGACCAATCTTTAAAAGGAACAGTGATTTTTATTTTTTTGGTCTGAAATGTTGCTAAATATAGCAAAAGCACAGACATGACCGTGGGTATGTCAATCAAACCTCTGCCATAGCAGAGCAAAAGAGGCCAGTGGCTGATTTTTAGAACTTTGCCAAAGTAGATAAAATCAGTGGATGTGATCAGTTCCACATGTAAGTGTCGAATGATCACGGATCTCCCAAAATCGGGGTCGATTTATCTCTGTACATGTTCTTTTGCTGCTGTGAAAACATGCAGTTCAAATAACTCCTGATGATGTAAAAATAAAAGAAAAGCGACTTGTACCTCCCCTCAGGTGGAGAAGACCCGTCACCTCCTCCTGCTGAGGGAGAAGCTGGTAGAGGCGCCGCCTGTGGGAACGACTCCCATCGCCAAGTCCCTGAGCGAGTCTCTGTCCCCCAGCATGAGCTCGGGGACCCTGTCCACCTCCACCTCCATCTCCTCGCAGATCTCCAGCGCCACTTGCGAAAGCGCCATCACGCCCAGTGAGAGCAGCGGCTACGACTCGGCGGACATTGAGAGCCTGGTGGACCGCGAGAAGGAGCTCGCCTCCAAGGTGAGGAGAAATCCCACACGGCCAGACACACGCCGGTGATTTCTGAGCTTCCTGGAACTGACGGATGTTGTGTTGCAGTGTCTGCGCCTGCTGACGCACACCTTCAACAGCGAATACAACCAGGTGGTGAACAGCATCAGCGACTGCAAGGTGAGAAACGATTCAGATGTTTTCCTCGCTCCGGTCACGTTTGAACGGGTAAACATGCGTAACGTTTTGCCTTTCTCTCCAGCTGTCTGACATCTCGCCCATCGGACGAGACCCATCGGTGACCAGCTTAAGCAGCGCCACCCTCACACCCTCCTCCACGTGCCCCTCCCTGGCTGACTCCCGCTGCAGCTCCTTAGACCAAAAGTAATAATGTTCTCCTGACATTGGTGCATTATTAGCCACGGAGGATGTGTATATTAGCTGTTTTGATTTTTTTTTTTTTACAAAATAAATGTAAACATAAACTATACACAGTTTGCATTTAAGATACAAAAAGAAAGCCTTTTCTCTGTTATTGTATTATACTCAAACACTTTCAAGTAGCATAGTTTTAGCTTCACCTGGTTCAAATTCTGTTAAAATAAAATCTCTTATCAGCACCTTTTGCTTTCTGATTATTAATCAGCTAATCCAAAAACTAATCAACACATTAGCCTTATTAAATGAAGTAGAAACAGCTGGACTTGTCACATTTTATGTTAAAATAAACACCAAAATGAAAAAAAGCAAACTTTGATACAGAATGCAATGTATTTCGTTTCATTGCATTTCAGTTTTTTTATTCTTCTTACTTAAAAAATGAACTGAATTATTTGTTTATTTCCATCTTTTAGTGTTTTTAATAATGTATGAAAAATGTTTACATTAAAAATGGGCAGAATATTTTTTTTATGTATTTAAATGTCATCATAATCGATACAACAATAGATTTACTAAAATAAAGCAAGTTTGATGGTCGTACAACAAAATCTTGTAAAACAGTCCGTCTGCATGAAGGAAGTCACAAGCCATTGTTTACAAGATAATGCATTACGAGCACATTTAAATCATATGGTGGATTTTCTTGACATTAACTTGGCTTTCTGTCTTAAAGGACCCCAGAGAACAACTCCCGTGCCTCCAGTCCCTCCTGCTCGGACTATGAGAACTTCCCAATGGTTCCCACTCTGGAGATGTCCTACCTTGCTCGGGCTGGAAAGAACGAGTTCTTAAACTTGGTGCCTGATATTGAGGAAATGAGGCCGGGGTTAGTAATAAATGATGGCGGCTCATCTGAATTGTCTGACCTGCATTAGTTGTGTAGCAACGGAGTTATTACAGCCTCAAGGCAAACATGTATGTGTCCATCCTGGATGATGTTAGAGGATCAGATAATTAGGAAAACAAAGTATAACAAGTCATTTAAAATATATATATGCTTCATTTCAGGTCTGTGGTGTCTAAGAAAGGTTTCCTGAGCTTCATGGAGCCGCGCTCCAACACGTGGGTGAAGCACTTTGTGGTCGTTCGCCGCCCGTACGTCTTCATCTACAACAGCGACAAGGACCCGGTGGAGCGAGGCGTCCTCAACCTCTCCACAGCCCAGGTGGAATACAGCGAAGACCAGCAGGCCATGCTCAAGGTGCTTGTCTGTTTCAGCTTCTTTAAATCAGAAGTTTAAATACACTCATAATAAGTGTAAATGTCAAATTAACCTAGAGCTTTCATTGATCTGTTTGAGCTGCTGCTTTTTCCAGGGTGGATTGATTATGCAACATACAGCTTCAGTCATTTTTATGAACTAGAACCTTTCTTTATTGTGGATTTTCATCAATCAAGACCTTTTTTAAATGTATCAGAATAATCTGATACATAATCTGACCTGAACTGTGACCCTCAGATGTAAGACAAGTGATGTTCAGGAACAAGTCAAGAATATTCTGGAACACGAGTGTCGCCAGCGGTGAGCTTAGCGTCACATCAACATGGACTGAGAAGAACCAAGATAGAAAGAATTCTGGAACAGTCTTGATCGAAACCAAGCAGGATCTTTGCCAGAAAACCAACCAACTCAAAGGAGATTTGCTAGTTCTGATAAGAGTGATCAAATGTCCAGCCAGAATTACACTATGAGCTTTTTGGTGGCGCCTAAAGGGGAGAGTACTCTCTCAACTTTTCTTTCATTCAGTGCATATCAGTGCACCTACTTCTTCTTTTGGAAAATTGTTGGTTTAAATCAGATTATTTAGTCTCTCCACCTCGGAAAAGTAACTTTTCCAGTCCGTCTGATAAAGTTGTGTCTTATGATGAATATTTGATGTTTGCAGACTCCCAACACGTTTGCGGTGTGCACAAAGCATCGAGGAATCCTTCTGCAGGCCAACAATGAGAAAGATATGAACGACTGGCTATACGCCTTTAACCCTCTGCTGGCAGGGACGATAAGGTACTTTTATACTTTACATAAGGCGTCTTCAGTTCGTCTTGAATGAATGCACCTTTGCCTGACCGCAACATGTCGTCTCCTCAGATCGAAGCTGGCGAGGAGGCGCAGCGGCCTGATGAAGAACTGAGCGGAGCCGAGGAACCACCGCGGCTCTCGCTCTCTCTGAGCAGCCTTTGATCAAACAAAGTGTTAACACTTATTAATCATTGTGAGTCTTAAAGGTTTCCTCTTGTAAGTAGACTTGTGGCTTAAGTCTCTACTTTTCATGCGACTAAACGTTTCAGCTCCGTTGAACTTTGCCTCTCCCTGGCCCATCCCCTCCCGTCCCTCCGGCATCCCAAGCTCTTCTTCTTCTCCTCCCCCCCTCGGCTTTTGTGTTTTAAATTTTTACGACGGGTCTGATTTCTTTCCGCTTTGTCGTCATTCCTGAACTTCCTGACTTGTAGCATGTCGTAGTAGTCTACTTGTGTGTGCACGGCTCTCCAAAAAATCTAATTTTCAGTTTGCCAACCATCTGTAAAAAAGAAAAAAAAAAAAAAAAGTTTTATCAGTGTTATTTGTCTCCCAAAATAAGTTTAATTTAACTTTTTGGTTTTTGATAACGTGCTCGGATAAGAAGTGCAGCAGCAGTCCCCAGGAGAACACCAGGTTTGCTCCCTGAAAACAACTGGAATCGCAAAAAAAAAAAAAAAAGAAGTTAAAAATCTGCAAATATATCAAAGCAATCTCTTAATTATGCTCTATTACTTACTATTAGTATTGCTTTCCTTTTTTTTATTGTTATCTAGTAGAGAATTGCGAAGTGAAACTTAAAATTACAAGCGAAATCCTGTCGAGTTCAGCACCGAATCATCTGTGATGCTTGAATCCCGCCTCTTAGCCACTGTACATACACCAACTCCCAGGTAGTGCCAGTGTCAGTCCGAGCATTTGTGCAAACATTTAAAAAAAGAAAGAAAAAAAACTTGCTTACTGGATAAAAAGAAGAAAAATGTACAACTTTTGTACGGGTAGTTCCTGCAGGAGTACTTATTTTTCCGTTTGGTGTTCCACCGTAAGAAGGACGTGAGAGTGGGAGGTACAGGAGAGAAATAAAGAGAGAGGGAGAGAACAGCTCATTGCTTAAAACACTGCAATACTCAAATCCCATGGTAAGCTGTTCTTTCTGCTTCTACAGCTAACATAAACCCAAACTTTGTTACCCCACTGTCACATGTGTGTGAAACTAAAGACGCGATTAGAAGTGAAGAAGTTGCTGGGTTGCGAGAATAAGCGAGGTGATGAAGCTGCTCAGGCACAGCCTGAGGACGAGGAGGATGATGATGAAACGTTCCCCTCGTTGGGTAAAACCTCTAAAATTAAGTTTTGTCCATTTCACCACCAACAAACATGACCACTTCTTCATTTTCCGTTCAGCTTCCTGAATTGAAACTTCTCCAACCCATCTGACTCTTTTTTCCCCTTCTTTTTAAAATAATTTTCATTTCTCAAAGCTTTTTTTTATTATTTGAAATGTTAAAAAAGGGCATTTACTTTTTATTTTTAACCAGCATTTACTGGTGTTGCACTTTTTGTTTTTGCACATTAACTCGCATCTATAGCAAGGTCAGGTAATGCAGGATCGTATCCGAGCTTCAGGAACAAGAACGAGAGCACATATCAAAGCTACACTGGATGAAAAGATGAAAGGGACGACATAAAGAAAGGTTTGTTTTTTTTTGTTGGTGAGGATGTTTGCTTGGTGCCTCTGTCTCTGCGCAGAAGGGCGTAGTTAAACTCTGGCCTACCAACCAGCAGTTCGCCCGCGGAAACAGAGGTGCCTGCGATAATTTAATCTCCGATCACAGATCAGGAAACCTGCTGGTCAGGGAGTGCTTAAAGAACTCATCGTAGGATATAAACCGTGCATCTATGCATTCATTAGGAGATGGGGGGGGGAAAGTGCTGCTTTTTCATATGGAAGAACATCAGAGCAAACATTTTCACCCCAGTGGATAATTTTCAGAAGTATATTATTATGGATTATGTGTTTATCGTTTTTTTAAAAAATGTACATATTACTTTGCAGCTCTTTGCACATATTAATAAAAGGTTCAACTAACTGATCAAGTGAAGTCTGTGCGGTTTAGTTGTTCTACTCATAGTGAACCAAATGAAGATTTGGCAGTCTGAACTGAGAGAGAGAGAAAGAGAGTGTTGAATGTAGGATTTAGGGTGTTTGGTTTTTTGTCTTTTTCCACCATTTCTTTAAAAGGGACCTAAGATGTGACCCACTGCACCTTTTTTTTTTTTTTTTTTCTTTTTTTTTTGCATGGAGGTGAGTTACATTAGTGCTTCCTCTTTACCAGAAAGCGAATCATGAGTCTGCTTTCGTCTTTAGAAGAGATATTTGCTAACGACGCACGGTGGTCTGAAATCTTAATAAAAGGTGATTTTTATTAGTTTATTTAATCTAATATCAGGGAATATAACACATCGTAGCTATAGACTAAAATTATGATAGAACTCTTTAATGTGACTTTTTTTTCCTTTTTTCCGTTGATGCCTTTCAAACAAAACTAGTCCTGATATCTCCATCAGCCCCCCTCTGACAGTATCTTTGGGATTCGTGCATTAAGAAGAATAAAAGGACAAGACCTGAACATTTTACCGCTGTACATTATTTGTCAGACTGGTTTCATTTTCATACTTATTTTGTAAATATCTATGTTGTACGGAGCTTGAACTAAACTGTAAATATGTTTACTGTATTTGTAATAATTATAATCCATCCGCTGTATAGCATAGATGTGTCATGCAGATATCCTAACTCTGTGTATGGTAATCTTGCACAACTGAACTGTTTAGTGAATGAGGCAACAATAAAAAAAAGAAAATTGCAAACTGCATTAGCAGAATGTGTGATGCCTGCTTTGTCAAGTTAAGTTTATTTGAACAACACAAACATAACAGCTAACAAACATAACACAAGAACTAATTATGATACGAGCAACAAACTATTTTATCAAATGCCGTCATCAAAATAAAGAAAATCTCTTCATTCGTCTTTTATTTTTGCATGAACAGTTTAAATAACATTCATTATTTTATTTTTTTTAACAAAGTTTAAATAGTTTTGGGTTTATGACATAGTTTACTGAATTCCCACTTAATGTATGTGGGATTTTGTTTTTTATTTATGTATAAAGCTAAGAGTTAAATTAGTTTCAGTCAATAGTTTAGAAATTAATGGAATTGTTTAATCACATGAAATTAAAACGTGAGCTGAGAGGCCGCCGTTCATTTTTTATTGAAGTTATGTGCAAATTTTGATTCTTCATTAGTATTTTTTAACAGGCGCACTTTAGCCAAGCCGTAACGCTTCCTTGTGGGTGTAACCAGTGCCATAGGGCGTAACGTGATTGAGCACCGAACCAGCCAATAGGAGGCGGGATACCTCTGGTCAGCGTTGTGGACCAATTAGAATTCTCGGCCAACGTGCGTTGCGTCATCTAGGCGGCGTCTGATTGGTGGATGCGGTACGTGGGTGTACGCAATCTGTTGGATTACGTTTGTAACGGAGGAAGGAGGAAGCAAGCGCCGAGAGAGGAGAACCCGAGGAGAAGCAGCTCGACTCTCATTTCACCTCGTCTTACCTTTCAGCTATTTTACCCGAAGAAAATCATGGCTCAGTAAGTTTTCTAAATACGCTGTACTTATTTTGGCAGTGGCACAACGATTGGTTGTTGACATTTATGCTTTAGATTTAGCAGATCCTTAGCCTGTTTTAAAAGGGGTAATCTTCTCTGTTGCAAAGTTGTAGTAGTTTTCTTGCTGAGTATCTAAAAAACTCTTGCCATAAGTACAAATAAATATTTGACATGACATTTAACTTGTAAAACTACACGGATTAGTGACTCAGTAATCACATTGTACTCTGGGAATTGAAGTCATCTTGGACTCTGATCTATAGGCCCTTTACTTTAATAAAAGAGCCAGGAAACCCATACCAAAGTGATGTAGAAGGTTTTTTTTAGTATTCCAGTCTGATCCCAATCTGCCATCAGGTCCCGACATTATATATTATAAGACTCCTCTTGATTTCAGAGCAGACATTGCACTGATTGGGTTGGCTGTCATGGGCCAGAACCTCATCATGAACATGAACGATCATGGCTTTGTGGTAAGACCCTGACTTTCCTTTATTTACATTTCTCCTTGGTACATCATGTGCTGCTGCTGTTGTTGTGGGGGGGTTTTCTCCTCAGTATGAGCAACATCTCTGTTCTGCAGGTCTGCGCTTACAACAGAACCGTCTCCAAGGTGCACGACTTTCTGCAGAACGAGGCAAAGGGCTCCAAGGTGGTCGGAGCCGAGTCCCTGGAGGACATGGTGTCCAAGCTGAAGAAGCCCAGGAGGATCATCCTGTTGGTTAAGGCTGGACAGGCAGTGGATGACTTCATTGATAAACTGGTTGGTGCTTTTCTACCAAAACACCCAAGAAAAAAAAGTCATGCTAAACTATGAAGTATTGTATTCTTAAGAATCCATTTGTATAATACCCTTGAATAAACATGCAATTCTTTTTATATATTTGCACAAAGATTTAAAACAAAATAACCAACATGAACTCATTTTAACTAGAGAAGGAGTAATTATTCCTACTGCTGCTGAAGTGGCAGAATAAACACCAGCTATGTTTAAGGTCTGAAAGTGAAAACTAAACAGCCATGTTTTTCATTCTCATAAGCAAGAGGAGAGAGTAGAAAGGTGGGGAAAGGCAGAACTGTTAATTTATGTGGCATGGAGAGGGAGGTAATAATTTTTCATAACTCATTGAATACATTATCAATTAAAAAAAAACACTATTTGTGGTCTATAAATTTTGGGAGTTTAATTTAAAAAAAGAAATCAAGTTAAGAATATTGTTATAATTTCATTTTCTGTTGAATTTAAAACCGAAAATCTGTAGAAAAGAAATCTGAAATCATCAGCTCAGACTTCAAAAGGAAGAGAAATTCAGTATCACCCGAGATGATTGGTGCATCTCTATTTTAAACTTTGGAGCATCATCACATAAGCTAACAGTTATGAAATAATTTTATTTTTAAAAGCTCGGTATGCCTTCATCTTAAATCCACTTCATATATATATATATATATATATTTTTTTTTCCACAGGTTCCTCTGTTACAAGCCGGAGACATCATTATCGATGGAGGCAACTCTGAGTACAGAGACACGACTGTAAGTCAGAAGTTTGGCAGAAACGTTTTCTGTTTTTATTTCCCAGCATACATTTTCAAAGTTGCTCTTGTGTTTTGGTCACACAGCGGCGGTGTAAGAGCCTGAAAGAGAAAGGCTTTCTGTTCGTTGGGAGCGGAGTGAGCGGTGGAGAGGAGGGAGCTCGCTATGGGCCCTCGCTCATGCCAGGGGGACATAAGGAGGCCTGGTGGGTCCGAAAAAAAATACTGAAAGTTGCCTTTTCTGTTTTTTCTCTTGTGGTTAAAAGTGAATGTTTGCAATTAGCTGGTTAAATATAAACATTTGACATTATTCCTTTTTAAAGGCCACATATTAAAGACATCTTCCAGAGCATTGCTGCTAAGGTTGGGACAGGAGAGCCCTGCTGTGACTGGGTGGGTGCAGCCGTTTCTTCTTTAAACATTTAGGATCCAGCAGCTCCGGCTGTGCGGCGTCGGCTGACGTCGCTGTGCGTTTGTGGGGCAGGTCGGAGACGAGGGCGCGGGTCACTTTGTAAAAATGGTCCACAACGGCATCGAGTATGGAGACATGCAGCTGATCTGCGAGGCCTATCACCTGATGAAGGACGTCCTGGGGATGGACCACGATGAGATGGCGCAGGTGAGGTTTGGGAAGAGAGCGTCCGTCGACGCTATTTTTCCCGTCTTTTGTCGGTGTCGTGTTGACTCCCGTCTGTTTTAAAATGGTCAGGCGTTCGACAGCTGGAACAAGACAGAGCTGGACTCCTTCCTGATTGAGATCACGGCGAACATCCTTAAATACAAGGATGCCGACGGGACGCACCTGTTGCCCAAGATCCGTGACAGCGCCGGACAGAAGGGCACGGGGAAATGGACGGCCATTTCAGCCCTGGAGTACGGCACACCCGTCACTTTAATCGGTAGGAGGAAATCAGAAATGAGGAAGTTTCTTGTTTCCCATCGTCTTCCTGCAGTTCTGGTTTCTTTCAGTAAACTCCACTCCTTGTCACAAAAAGGATTAGGACACACCTGCTAGGATTACAGCGTCAGACAGTTATTAAAGAGTAAAGGTCAGATTTATTTCAAGTCAACAAGCTTTTGTTCGATGTGATCGATATGAGGCTGCAGGTTAAGAAGATTGGAGGCTTTTCTGGCTGCTTGCTCCTCTCTAGTGACATAAGAAGGATTTGGATTTGTTGTTTACTTTTGTATTGTTGTGATTATCTCAGAAGTACATGAAGTAAGGCTAACATTACAAAAACAGAGAGAACTCACTTTAGGAAACGACTGTAAATAAAGCAGCTCAGAGACAAAACGTTGATCTTTTTTAGCATGAACCGGCCCGTTACCAAACCCATCCTGGCTTTGTTAGGATTAGCTTTTTTTAATGCCGTCCGCTCTGCTGCTGTCGGCCGCCGCACATTAAAAAGAGCTTCATTGTGTGAGAAGTGTCCCAGCTTGTGTGCAGCAGTATGCATGGGGGGGATTTCAGAGGCCTCATCAGTTTTTCTCTTGCGTCATCTAACTGGGCAGTTTGTTTTTCGCAAAGTCATGCTGACTAACCAGAGTCTTTACAGTAGAAAAGGATTTTATTATTTATGTGTTAAACCTTAAGATTTCTGCATTCTGTGACACGCCTACTTAAACTCCATAAATAATGCTGAGTCATGCTGATTGTAATTTAACAGTGCTCTGTTGATAAGATTGTGCTGCTTTACTTTAGCTCCTCCTCGTCTGCTCTGAGAGATTTCAGGAAATCTAATCGTCGTCTGTCACTGATTTCGTATTCACCGGCCTTTTCTCTCCTCCTCCCTTCTTTCCTGCGACTCAGGGGAGGCCGTCTTTGCCAGATGCCTGTCCTCTCTGAAGGAAGAGCGGGTCCAGGCCAGCCGCAGCCTCTCCGGCCCCCAGGGGGTCAAATTCAACGGCAACAAGGCTGCTTTCCTGGAGGACATTAGGAAGGTGGAGATTAACAGCACAGAATCTGCCGAATACATTATTATTATTATTTGTCAATATTTGTTTAATCCTTAACTGTCATGAGGACTCTGGTGTCCTTACAGACCATTTGGATAACATGGAAGTGTTTTCAGGCTGGCAGTTAAGGGGTTAAAACAACAACAATAATATTCAGTATTTAATTCAGTAAAAAATTGTAGCATTTGTCAAATATTTAAGAACTTAAATTTAAAAATTTGTTCGTTTCAGTACATTGTTAGCTACATCCAAAATCTGCTTTACAGATGGCCAATGTGGAGATAAAATCCTACTGTATATTAGATTTTATTGTGCTACAGCTTATCTGAGAAGATAAAGTATCACAAAATCTATCTGCATTTTTGGCTACAGATGTATCTGCATAAAATCAGAACCTGACAAACACAAATGTTGCTCCAAAAACCTGGTAAGCAACAGTCAAATAACAATAGATTAAACAGAAAAGTAACAAAACTATAGCAACACTAATGAAGGTTTGTAAACACCATAACTTATTATTATTAAGTTTACTGTTTTTGCTGACGGGGATTTTATTTGACCTAAAACAGAGTTTGAGTTTCGCTTTGCTGCAGCCGTTGAATCTCTTAGAAAGTTCAGAAAGTTTGAACTAAATTAGCTCATTAATGGCATAAAAATGGATACATATAGAAAACTGTGGCACAATTTAATATTGTTTCTTTCCAAGTTCTTATGAAGGACAGGCTACAGTTCTCGCAGGTTTATGAAAGTGTTCTAATATTGACGTTTTAGGGAACTCAACTTCTGTTGAGCATGGCAGATTTCCTGTTTTAAACCTGAGCAGGTGGATTTGTGAGCTCCTGCATATCGCAGCAGACTGTGCTTCAGAATATTCTGCCCTGTTAAAGCGATTGTTTTTGTTTCTGCAGGCTCTCTACGCCTCCAAGATCATTTCCTATGCGCAGGGCTTCATGCTGCTGCAGCAGGCGGCCAAAGAGTTCGGCTGGACACTCAACTACGGCGCCATCGCCCTGATGTGGCGAGGAGGCTGCATCATCCGAAGGTGCTACTCAGACTTGTTTCATCCTCCTTTTATGCATGTTTTAATAAAAAAATACAGGGCTTCAGTAGAATGTCTTCTACTGCGTGAGAAAAAATCTTTACTGCTGTGATGTTAAGGAAGTTAAATTGGATCTTTTTTGTTATTGTGGTGTTGTAATGTGGGAATTTTAGTGGAAGAAAGTGTAACCTTTCCTTTACAGGCAGATGGAGTGAAGAATGATGACACAGCGATTGATTATCTGATGGAAAGTGTTGCATCAATCTAAATCACATACAACCTCTCTCTCTCTCGCTCTCTCTCTCTCGCTCTCTCTCTCTCGCTCTCTCTCGCTCTCTCTCGCTCTCTCTCGCTCTCTCTCCCCCCAGTGTTTTCCTCGGTAAAATCAAAGAGGCGTTTGACCGAGACGCTGACCTGCAGAACCTGTTGCTGGACAATTTTTTCAGTAATGCTGTGCAAGACTGCCAGGTATGAGGAAGTGGGAGGTCGAGCAAACCCAAGCTTACAACAGCCACATTGACAAAGTCTGTTTCCTTCTTGTTACAAAGAAAAGCTGTGATGCAAAGCTGTGACCTATTGCTGTAACTTTCAGCTGTCTGCTAAGATCTCTTTACATTTCGGATCAAGTAAATCCAGTCCAATTTGTTGGAAAACAAAGCCTGGCAGCCGATTTCAAGACGTCCTTATTTTAAAATTTACTGAACCTATTTTCATTTAGACAGATTCACACGTTTAGGACTTGCTGCAAATATAAAATCTGTTCTTCCTGACCAGATGTGCTGCATGTAAGCAGCTTGGATGAAGCTCCCATTTTTAACCTTCTGTCTGTAGGAGTCGTGGCGCAGAGCGGTCTGCGCCGGCGTCCAGCACGGCATCCCGATGCCCTGCTTCACCACGGCTCTGTCCTTCTACGACGGATACAGACACGACATGCTGCCTGCCAACCTGCTGCAGGTAAATATGGCAACAGCTGCTGGGAATCGGCTCCCACTGAGCAGAGGGGATGTCAGATTACACACAAGGCACATGTAGGAGCTGTGCATTGGGAACTGTTTCTATGACCACATGTGCACTCAGTTTTTCCACATTTTGTCGTATTACGACCACAAACCGCTGCTCCAGCATGACGTAGACCATAAGACCGTAGACAGGTCAGGGAGGAAGTTGTGGAGAATTTATATTAAAGATTTGGACGTCTAATGGATCATTGTTCAATCCAACCACTGTTACCAAGACTGCTTAGTCAGAGAAGCAGTCTTTTTTGGAGTAAGGCGAGTTGGTGTTCTGTTAAAAATCAAGCTGGAGAGACAGCAGAAGTCATCGTCAAATGAATCGGAAGATGAAATTTTTGGTGTACACGTAAAACACGTGTACACCAATGCAGAGGTGATGCTGCCCATCACCTCTGTCGTAAAATGTGGTGGCAAGATGAGCTGATGGGTAGATAAAACCTGTTGGAGATTTTAAAGACTGGACACTGGGGTTTGAGCACCTACAGTAGACTGGTTTAGACCAAAATATATGCATGTGTTAAAATGGCCTAGTCAAAGTCTGGACCTAAATCTAGCTGATCTGTGGCACAGAATGTAGCTGCAAGAAGAGCTGGTGGAGACATACCCTAAAAGAAATAAACACAATGCTTTTTTTATTTGATTAAAAATATTTAAAAACTATAACTTTCCTTCCAGTTCAAGATAATGTACTAATGTGTTGATCTATCACATAAAACTACAATTAAACACATTGGCATTTGTGGTTGAGATGTGAGCAAGATCAAGTGGTGTGAAGGTGTCAGTTTTGATCATCAAGTAGCTCATGTAGCTTCAATTCTGTTGTTTTCAGGCCCAGAGGGACTACTTTGGCGCTCACACATACGAGCTGCTTTCAAACCCCGGGCATTACATCCACACCAACTGGACGGGCCACGGCGGAAACGTTTCCTCTTCTTCCTACAACGCTTAGCAACCACCCTCACCTGGTGCAAATAAAAAACAAAAAAACAACCACAAATAAGATGAGTAAAAGAGGACGTTGCTCGGGGGGAAAAAAAAGAGCCCGTGTCCCACATTCCAGCTTCATAACCAACCTCAGCTTCATCCTGACTTTTATTCTTCAGAGACCTCTTGCAGTTTTATTTATCAAGAAATGGGACCATAGCGTGTGCGTTGCCTTTCTACTTCTGATCTGTTCTGATGTAGCAACAATCGCACACAACAACCCATTGACCTCATCTGGACACCAGGCCAACGTTCATCAGTCGTGTTGGACCCAGCGTTAACACTGGATTAAGGTGAAGCGTTGCACTGATCTGTAAAAGGCTAAATAAAGATCTCAATCCCTTTATAATTAGCTTTGATGGTCCTTACACCGTGTGAGCTGTGAACAAGTCTAAGGTTGTTTGTGTGTAACTCTAAATTAGGAAACTCATTACAGACTCCGGTAGTCGCACAGACACAGACAGACAACTGGGAATAAATAGAGACATTTGAATGTCAGTTTGAATGACATTGACACATCAAGAGTCACTACATGCAAATTCTCTTTGTCAAGTTTGAAGCAAAATATATAACCATAAATTTGGGGCAAAGTGTAATTTAAGTTGTTGTCCAGCAGGGGGACTTAGAGCTGCTTTAGGCTGCAGAGTGAGCAAGGCCTCTGAGTAAACTAATCGTATTTGTTTTTTAGATTTCGTTGGAATTTAAACTGTTTAATTTTATTTGTTGCAAGACTGACTGCTACCAGAGATCCTTCCAGCCCACAGCATCACCATCACCAACCCTCCTGAAACACACTTAGATATGATTAGTGGTATTTGGGTCAGATTACTAAAACTTTGACTGGATTGGACGTTCCAACAGAAAAAATATCCAAAGCAAATTGAAACTAATTGAAAGTCAAACATTTGCACCTACTTCCTGTTTAAATTAATTTCAATTTAATTTTGCGGTGTAATATTCACCACAATCAAGAAGAAAAGTTCAAATTAAAACTCCAAAATTAAATCAATCATGTGACTTTAAATGTGAGAAAAACACAAACATCAAAAGCTAAATCGGTCAACCCTTGATTTACTGAACATCTTCAAGCTGATGGCCAGATTGGGTTTTTAAAAAATTCCTCCTTCTGTTCTAATGTGACGGCTTCTCGGGGAATACTGTGTTAGATCACCAGCTTCAGTAATAGATGGAGCAACGCAGCAGCTGTTACACCCACCACAGGGAAGGATGCTTGATAGGTATTTTCTCAACCTACATAAAAAGAAACACAGACAACGTTTATTAGTTTTCATCCAGGCTTCTGCAGAAGGAGGAATCGCAGCGTACGGCTCCTGCAAGCCATTCACTGCGAGTTCTGGAAACCTTCTGTTAGAGCTCACCTTTTATTTTCACAGAAGGGAGAGATGAAAAGAAAAAGCAAGTTTTGTCTCTACACACAGGTCATCTAGTCCTTTCTCATGAGAGCGATTTCTCACAAGGACGGGGGGAACATTCTGTTTTGTTAGGGATAATCAAGCTACAGAGACATTCTGCAAATGTGGGTCAAAAAGCTTCAACATAGCATTGATTACTAAAACCTTTAAATGAAAAGCAAGCTAGTAATGTAAACTACCAATATAAGAGAGTGATAAATGAAAAACTACTAATGTAAGAGTGATAACAACACATAATTCTAACAATGCTGCACCTGCCAACACAGCTGTCACCACACTCACTGGTAATCAGCAAACAAAGCTTCATTACGCCTCACCTCACCTTACCGTGGGTGACTCTTGCGTTGATGTTAGCATAACGTTCCCCTTCCCTCGTCATGGGACACTTCAGGCCTTTACTCCGTGTGTTAAAGCTTATATCTTAAAGTAGAGCAAATGAAGTATAAATATTGTTGCTGATTTATTAAGGAACACAGTAAGGCTCAGTAACCTGGTGAGGGTCACTGGGTAAACTTTTCGGCTCTTGTCTTCTTGCAGACCCCTGACTAGCAGCTGTTGGATCAGAGGCTATCAGAGCTCAGTGAAGCCTTATGGCGGTGAAACTGACTCATCTGCATTAAAGAGAGGACAGACACTAAGGTGATGCATAATGGAGCGGGAGCTTGCATCAATTTCCTTTTATCCGCACAATGGACGTGCAACCAGCCTGAAATATTTCAGCAGTGTGAAAGTCATATTTTTTTTACGGTGAGGTCAATTTCTTGCATAGCAGGGCTCTAAAAAGCACAACCTCCAACTAAAATGCTGGGGGTTTGTTATGTTAAAACCTTTCCCACAAGTAATGTCACATTATCCTGTACAATTCAACTTAAAAACAAGCCAATCTGTTATTTTTAAATGCATTGTGAGCAGGTGTGCTCCATTTGTGTTTTGTAAGGCAGACAGAAACTGTCGAGCTATGGGAATGACTCTTAAGAATCAGACAACCGACGAGGTACCTTAAATGTTATGGAAAAACTGGAGTATAACTTTGACTAGACCTCTATGCAACACCAAGTAACAAGTCTTTAAATATGTAATTCATATTTCCACAAACCTACAGCTGTAGATCAGGCAGCCTTTGCGTATTTGTGAGTACAAAGAGCTGCTGACGTCAACACCAGCTGTGTGAATCGAGCACCAAAACACACAGATTGTCATTAGGCCAAAAATATTTTGTATTTTCTAATCAGCTATCACAATTTAATCATTTCTAAATTAATTTAGATACATTTCACTGGGTACACTTGTTTCGTTCTATGAGCCAAAGACATGACTGTGAGGTTAATTGGTCTCTAATTTATCCTTTGGTATGAGTGTGTGTGCCTGGCTGTTAAGAAACCACTGATAACTAACATCCTTTGTAGTTTATTGCACTCAGTTAACGTTTTTCTTTGTGTTTCTATTTGATCGGTGTTACTACAATAATTAAGCAGTCTAATTTCTAGCTCCCTTAATGCGTTGAAAAAAGATCTCTTGAAATAATCAAGGTGCAACAGCACAACCTGCTGGAGGAACATTGTAGCTACACTCCAACTAGTCAAGTTGAACACCTTTCATTACAAATGTGAACATGTAGCTGCTATCCTAGCAGAGCATGATAAATCCTTCCAGTCAGGGGGAATGTATTGTGGAAGGATATTTAATCTGTCTCAAATTACTCATCTCTACCAAATGCAAAGATAAAACCAGAAGTTTAAATACACTGAATACAAAAACACATTCCACTACTATCTTACCAGGTTCAGCAACCTCTTCACAAAGTCTTTAGCATTTTCTTCTTTATTTTTTTAGAATAATTTGAACGTTCACATCAGAAAGTTCCCTCTCTGGAACACAGAACCCGCCTCCTTCCGAAGTGGTAAGATGGCTGGACATTCCCATCATGTCTGTACTGGCATATAATTGTTTGTACAGGTGAACGTGGCGCCTTCAAGCATCTGGAAATTGTTTTCAAGGATGAACCAGACCTGTGTAGCTGCATGATTCTCTCCTGATGTCTTGTCTTCCAGGTTTACCTCCAATTAAATCAAATGTGTCAATTAACCAAATAGAAGTTTCCAAAGCCATGACGTAATCATCAGGGCTTCTCCCTCATCAATGGTAATCGTCCTTATTTTTCAGACGTCAATAAGTAAAAAAATATTCACATATTCTCCCATTACTTGTGGTTGTGGCAAATATAAATAATTTTGATAATTCAAAATGACCTGCGGTAAATTAAGAGAAGTCTGGATGATTTGCCTTCAGGCAGAGAGAGAAAATATGATTCATGTCTTCTGACATTATATCTGAATGTACAAGTAGAAATAGCTTTGGTAATCTGAAGAGAGGATTAAGTGGGGGGAAAAAGTGGAATTCACCACATACCCTTTTAAAAATATTCAGGATTAATTCTTAACCTCTTTTGAATAAAAATATATACAATTTTCTTAAACAAAGTGCGCAAAACCACTCTGATCATACTCCATCCATCGCTGTCTCCAAGGAGACAGTGAACGGTCATCAAATACAAAGAACATGTGATGAAGGTCACTTTTCTTTGCAAGCTTCCCGCTCAGAATGGAGCATCACCTGCTCTTCATCGTGGTTAGCGAGACCATACAGTTTAGAAACACATTTCTCAAGGTACAAACTATAGAAATGATCCCTGAAAGTATAGTCTTGACTCATCAAACCTCCTCCACATCTTCTAGTAGGAACCTCTTACCCTTTTCAGTGACGGTGCAGACAACGCATTGAAATCAGGTAATTAATGTAAAACTTAATACAAATACACAAAACCCCGTTTAGGTGGTTGTAATTACAATAGTTACAAGTATAAAGTATCCTGTTGTAAATTATGTTTAATTACATAAAATAGGTGACTTTTCAACTCCCAGAAATTTAGCTACACATAAAACAAAAGCACAACTTAAATATAAATGCTGCATTACAAAAGGAAAAACTCGGATATAAGTAAGTTTATATATTTGTCTTCTCTTGTTACCCATAAGGCACTGCGTTTTAATGTTCCACAGCTCAGACGCTGCTATACCACGTGGTACAACAAGACTCACTGTCCCCGTATCACGGTCTGCTACATGCAAACTGGGGGTCGCTATTCAATAAGTGTGCGGTCTTCAGTGTTCCTAAATTAAGCCAAATAACAAAGATGATAAATAGAACGGCATATACGTGATGTATGATAAATGCAATTAAAAACTCGTAGACTGTAAGTCTTGTTCAAAATGGAAAGATAGTTCCTTCCTCAAAAGCAAATATGCAAGTCAATGAAACTCAGACTTTAAAAAGAAAAGTCCTGGCATGTTTGTGGAGCAGATAGTGAAGTGGTTTCGTCATGTTTTCATGCAAAAACGTCAGACCTTGCTGACACTACCTGAAAATGCTAAAGAATGCTACGCTGTTTGCACAGCCTTTTAAAATCTAGTTTAGTTACACATTACTGTACTTACTTAAGACACTTACACTCCACTGCTGTCTACTCGTTTGCTCTGCTGTGAAACAAAATAAGCATTTCTGCATAGTCACAACAATCTTTTTTTCATCATCATAAAAAAATGTCTGCAAATACTTGTACATATTGTTCAGTTATCTTTATTTCCTCTAAAGTTTATACTTTGTATGCCGTGAGTGCTTGAAAACCAAAGTAAAATTCCTTGTTTAACACAACCTTGACCTGCATACAAATGCTTCACATTTTTACTGCATTATGCTCTATGCAGTTGTTTTTTAACAGCAATATGAATAAGCCAAGTACAAACTTATTTACAACAGAGAAAAGCTTTACACAACTGTAAACAATATTAATCAAAGTTGAGGTTCACTGAGAGAAATTGCTCAACTTGGCAAGACTTTTTTTTAAAGAAATAATAAAACATAATGCAGAATTTTGACAGGTTTTGAAAACTAGCTCAACAGTTTGGTATGTAACGATTCCAGCAATGAAATGACTTATAGGGAATGACTATCCAGGATTCATAAGTATAGTTCATTTGGACTGACACAAGCAAATGACGTTATAAAAATTCAGAGAATTTTATGGAAGCAATTGATTCATGTCTGAAAGCAATAACAATTTGTTGGAAGATAATGAGACATATGGTGACTGGAAGTTATGGAAGTTGAATTAATGATAAAAAATAAAACAGATTCCAAGCAGAGAAGTACACCAAAGCAATTGAGAAAAAGTAACACTGTAGAATTGCTTGACTGCTTAACCAATAGCTGGCGGGACACGACTCCTTTTCATTACGACTTGTTGTGCATCAGTAGGTGATAATATGAAAGATTTGATGATGTGCAACACAATATCTCTCTATTAAAATTATTGTTACAACTTGATCTTAGGTCAAATTCAAATATTTGAAGAAGTTCTAGTATTTAATCATAAAAACAAACAAAAAGCAAACACTTGGAATATAATTTTGTATGTAATTAATCCATATACCAGTTTCACTTTTTAAAAAAAAGAAGTTGTGAATCTGAGGTCTTAAATGAAAATCACAGCACTGAATAAATAATAGTAGATAACTCTACAAAACTATCAGCTATCTCAAGTAAAAAATAACATGCTTACCAAAACTGAGACCACATACAACTTAAAAAAACAACTACTTTTATTTTACATTGCAACACTAGTATCAATACACAAAGTGTGATTTTGCACTCAGATCTTTATACTGAAAAATGCCAGTACACTTCTTCATGAAAGTAAACGGCCATCAACATTTCCTGCTGTGCTAATACAACTTTTGATCACAATAAATAATATAAGGTTTTAGACTCGCATATATCAGTAACTTGTGAAGTATTTATGAACATGTTCTAGTGAGGTAGAATTGAACAGTTTTTGGAGGACAGACTGAAATTTCTAACAAGCAGGATGACTTTGGTCCCAATGTGTCAAAACAAACAAATATGTGAATATAATTTTGATATCACTCTAGCTGAGTGGTTGAATGTTTCTTGCTAATGAGGCGACGTAGATCCTTCCCAGAATTAAGGCGTTTTCGGCTTCGTCATCAAGCGTTGCCGACTCCAAACTGGGGCTCAGAAGAAAATCTGGCTTTTTCCAAATCCGACGACCCTAGACATGTGAATTAAAGTGTTGGCAGTTCAATTAAAGTCAAAAACAAGTCTTTGTCAAGAGGGTATTTTCCCTAGTTAAATTAAGTTTTATTTCACACTTCCCTTTGATCACAAAACATAGAAAAATGCATTCGAAACCACTTCAAACACAAACTTTCAATGGGAACTATTCAAACATTCACCAGGAACATCTTCCAAACTTCAGCACTCTTTCAGTGTTTTCCCCCTCCCGTCACACAGACTTCACAAACAAAGTCTCATTTTCACACAAAGAGGGTGGTAACAAGGAGAAAATAGGACGAGCATTCACATCGCATTGGACAGCAAGAAAAGATCTACTAAAAGATACAGATATTCATAGCACTTAACAATTCAGTGTGATTTTTTTGTTTTTGAAATATAAAAAAAACAGGGATGGATAGAAAAACGATACAAGTAAGCAGAAAACTCAGGGATCTTGAGATGCAAGAAATGTCCTTGTGATGGTCACTGAGAACACACACGTACTTTGCTTCTTCCTCTCACACTCGCACAAAGCCACAGGTTCTTCTCACCTCTCCCAGGCATTTGTCTTGCAAAAAAATATATAAATAAAGCACAAACAGTTCTTGCTTTCCTTCCTTTTGCTCACTCTCATTCGGTCCAACACCAAATCCACTCATCGAGATCAAAAAGCGACAGGGGCAGGCAAGATTTCTATATCCCGAAAAGAGGAAAAAATAAAAAAAGAGGGGGAGGGGAGAGAAAAGAAAGGCAACACCCACCGTCTAACACTGTATACGCAGAGTGAAGCTGTGTTCTCGGATGATAAAGCATTTACACGTGGGAGGAGGGGAAGGGATACTGAGATCTGCCGAACATTGCAGCCAATGAAGCGACTCCTCCAGGGAAATTGTGAAAGAGTTGGTGAACTGCGGAAGAAACGTTCATGAAGGCGTTTCCAAAAGAAAAGAAAAATAAAACAAACCAAAGAAATACAATATGATGCATTAATATATATAATTATCTGACAGCCAGCTTTCGACGGACCGCAGGGAGACCTCAACATACTCGTGCACGTTTATAAATAGTTATGGTACATGCACGGCCGTCTCTTCATAACATATTCTCACAAACAAAACTACGTAGGAGGATTCCACAAACTAAATGTTTTACCCATTCAATGCATGACTACACTGTCAGTCACACCAGTAGAAATGTTCGCTTTTAATAAAATAAAAGGCAGTGTTTCTTTCTTAAACAAGATATAAGCCATTCCTTCCTGTAGGTATACTTACCAGATTTGCCTAACAGTAAGAGAAAACATCAACTCTCACCTAGCTCTACATTCCCCAGCTAGAAGACTTGGACTCCATTGACGTGCCAAAGCCGGAGCTGAAGCCGCTGCTGGAGGCCGTGTTAGTGCCTCCGGCCCAGCCCAGGCTGGCTGAGCTGGGGCTGCTGTAGCTGGTGCTGGCAGAGCTATACGTCTGATCTCTGGTGGTAGAGGCTGTGCCTGCCGCTGTGGTCAAGCCCTGCTGGTTAGCCAGCATGCCCATCATTCCCCAGCTGCTCTGCAGCGCTGCCTGAGCTGCTGCCACCATTGCTGGGTTAAGGCCCAGAGCCCCAAAGTTAACCCCTCCACTACCACTCCCTAGGCCCCCACGATTACTGCCGTATCCCTGACTGAACCCGCCAGACCCAAACCGACCCCGATCCATCATTTGCCTACTGTTATTGTGTTTGGGCTCAGCGTTGGAGATGTGCACGCTGACGCCCTTGATGATCAGGTCCTCTCCGCACAGAGCCTGGGCAACCTAGGGAAGAACAGAAGGAGAACATTTAACACCACAGGCTGTTGTTCACTTCAGTCTATGGCTGAGCAATACTATTCCTAATAGTTTGTGCTTTCTTCAATAATTCAATGCTTATTCACCCCTCTCAAACATTTCCGCATTACAACTGCAGACTTCAGTGTAATTTCAGGGACAGTTGTGGTGATAGATCAACTATAAGGCAACTCTTACTTTTAAAAGGGAAAGAAAATGTATGTACTTCATTTGTTTTTACAAAAAACTGACATGTAGTCAGAATTTGTCTTCAATGTGTTTGAAGACATAAACATTTCTGCAGCAGCAAGTCTTTTCAGGTGTGTCTTTACCAGCTTTGCGTTTTTTGAGACTGAAGTTTTAACCCATTCATCTCTGTAAAACAATTCAACCTTAATATACACAAACATTTGTGGTTGTAAAATAAATAACGTGAAAAATGTTTGAGGGGTATGAATGCTATTTATTTTTTACTGTAACATCAGCTATCTTAAAATTTGAGCTAATATCCAGTGTAGGTGAAGAGTAGCAGCTCTTACCTGATCATCAGCAAACGTGACAAATGCAAAAGCCCGGAAAGGTTTGGGAATGAAGACATCAGTGACTTCACCGTACTGCATGAAGTACTGCCTCAGATCGTCTGTCGTCATGTCCTCTGTGCAGCGGCCAACAAAGATTTTGCGGCTCCGCATCGGTTCATCGGGAGATGCCTGGGGAGAGAAAGAAGCCCAATCAGACTATAGATAGAGCAACTGACTATGTTCAATCTATTGTGATGACTTAAAAAGTGATTTTCAAAACTTCTAAACAGCAATAACAAAGGAATGCGACTAAATCTTAACAGTGAAAGAAAACATCGAATTCTCATTTTCCAGAGTATTCAGTTATGGTGTCCAGCTTACCTTTGAGTTCGGAAGTTTGCAGTCACACCATCGTCCGTCAATCATGTGTCTCTGAGCAATTACTTTAGTTTGCGTCTCATAGTCTGCAAAGCGGACGAACCCAAAACCTTTTGAGTTGCCAGTTTTTGCATCTCTCTTCACCTGGAAACAGCAAAGAGTGAGAATGTCAGATTAATTTCCATTTTAAAGTTGCTATTCAGTATAGTTGGAGCTTAATATGAGGGAGGAAAAAAACAGAAGCATTTAAGGTTAAATGAGACATTAGTACCTGCACCATAATGACCTCCCCAAAGGTGCTAAAATAATCCTTCAAGTCTTGTTCTGTTGTTTTCCAAGGCAACCCGAGGACTATGAGGTCTGACGTTTTCTGAAAACCTCTTTTGATTTTAACAGCCGACGCCGCGTCGATTTCCTCCATCTTCCTTTTGTTATCTGCAAAGAACAAATAATATTCTGGCATAAGAAAAAAAAAATAACACAATCACAAAAATCTAATTAAACACACGGAGAATGGAAAGTAAACATCCACAGAATCAACTATAAACCAAGACCATTTATTCTGTGCCATTATATGTATTTGATATACAACTATGTTTATTAATGATGCAGCTTCAGGTTAAATGTCAGGATTTATTGACAGTTTGGAACAAATTTGTAAAAAAAAAATTAAAACCTTATGTCACAAGCCACTATCACATCTCCTGACTTCCTTTAAAAGCATTTAAACTCAAGACTTTTTCTTGTTTACAGCTTCAGGAAACTCTGTTTGACTTTGGCTTTTGACTCGACAGTTTAATTTGTCCTTTAATGCCACAATACTGAGGTCAGACTGGTTCAGGTCTTACCTGTCTGACAGGACTTGATATTGTTTTTCTTTTTTAGAATAACAATATCGAACTGCCCCTCATCTAAAAACAAATAATTACTGAATGGCTTTTAATACCTTAGGAGAGCTTAATGTTTCTGTTGAACCATGTTGATCATTTATTTACCTTATGTAATTTGTGATTTCTTGACTTGTCTGCATGTTAGTTTTGTGCTTTTGTGTTGCATTCTTAATTATACTACTTTTTGTACTATGTCTGAAAAATGCATTCTAACTATAACTATAACTATAACTATACTATAACTATAATATAT
>CAEFZX010025254.1:0-14936 GCA_903066825.1 Alfaro cultratus
AAGTTTATCTGGGGTGCAGTGACAAATTAGTTCCTGAGTAAAGGCACCTGGCTTGCACTTTTTCTGTTTGTTTGTTTTCTGATGATTTTATTTTTAAGAAGTCTGTGTGATCTGTGCTTTCCGTACCACCGGGGGCAGCATTGAGTTGCCTGATTGTAAGTGTCAGATTCTCCTCTCAGCTTTCGGCCACCAGCAGCATGAAGCATCTCAGAGGAATCCAAGTCTCACATTTAAAAAAAGAAAAACTTCCTGGCTGATCATTTTGTGCCATCTCTGTGTTTTTAGCATTTTTCCCAGTTTGTGTTTTCATTGCAGTAAAGCTTCCCGCAGCTTTGACTGGAAGCTTCGGTGATTTGTACCAAATATACATTTCTGAATATGTTGTTTTAAAAATAAGTTTGCATTTAAAAAAAAAATATATATATATATATATATATGTGTTGCTCTCAGGGCTGAATCTCAGATATTGTAAAGATTTTGGGTTTGGTTTTTTTTTCTACCTATTTTTATTTTATTTTATTTTTTATGCTGTTACCGCAGTAACACATGGAGCAGGAGGAGGTTTTCTGCCTTTCCTGTCCCGGTACACACTAAACGTTACATTCCACCTACTTTTCTTTTCCTCCGTCTGCCTCAATGCTGTGGTGATTTTGAGTTTAACATCAAAAGAAGACTGCCAACTTGTTGTTTTAATGTTGCCATCATCTGATCCTTTTTTTCTTTATGGCAAGATTTTTTTGTACTGTCTCGTTCGCCTCTTGGGAGTATCAGAGGTCTCGTAATTGTCAGAATAAATATTTTGTTCAATCTTCTGGATTTTCTGTGTGATGTGTAGTAATATTATTTAAAAAAAAAAAAAAACAATATCTGAAAATGTCACTCCTGATGCTGCTGCCACCACCGTGTTTTACTCTTCATGGTGATTTCCAGTTTTGTTTTTCCTCCACTACTCTGCTGCTTCAGGATAAGTCGTTCTGATTTAGGGAATCAAGAGGTTTGCTTCATTCACATTAACCAGATTGGTTTGGACAACATTTATTTTTCACCTTAATGAATAAAATTCTCGTTTCAAAACCTTATTTTTTGTTTGCTCAGGTTAGTTTTGTTAGGCTGAAGTGTAATTGTTTGACATGCTGATAAACCATTTAGTACTCTGGGATTTCACAGATTTCAGTTGTGAGCTTATAAATCATTTGGTAAAAAAAATTGAGAGAGCAGTGTTGAAATCAGGTCTACTGCTAAAGCAAACCCCTTAAAATTCAGCATCAAATGTCATGGGATTTAAAAAAAAGACCAATTTCACTCCAACACATATTCTCATTTTATTGACTAAATCTCAGCTTACAGGAAGACGGATGTTTTGCAAAGACAAAAGTGGGTAGGAGTTCTAGTGCTGTGGTCATCTACTTATTAAAACTGATAAAATCATGATGGTGGGAGGAAATATGTCACCAAACAGACAAAGGGACTTCATTACACACACGTGTCACGTTATGGATGAGAGGACGAAGCAGCGATCACTGACTCAGACACTAGGAAACGAAAAGGGCCAAGTGGCTTCCACGAACTCAGAAATCTGCTTTTGTTCGCCGCAAAAAATCAATAAAAATATATATTGCCATTTTCAGCTCAAGCACAAAAGTTTTTTGAAGCAAAGAAAACGAGTGAGGGTGAAAGTAAATAAGTACCCAGTTACCTACTCTGGTTTTGCTCATATATTGGAAGATTCCTGCAATTCCCTAAATTTTTTACCAAACCAACAAGATTGCAAAGCTGCTCTTTCTCAAATGAAACATCAACAAACAGAAACGTTTGACATCAGTGATTCAGCATTTGAACAAAAAAAAAGTCCAGTTTGTGCATCCAGTTAAAAACATACGGAGTAAAATTTCCCGCTACATTTAACATACACAGTATTGCTGGTGGGATTTGGATGATTAATGGATATTAAAACTGAATAATTACTACTAATGTCTTCAGTTTAACACATTCATGAATATGCAAACTAAAGTAATAATTGAGAATACTCAATTGCCACATTAGTTAATGGGAAAAGTCTTAATTTTGAATCCAAATTCTAGAATATAAAATTTTAGAAGCAATTTTAAAAAGGGGTAAACGTCCATGAAGCTGCATTAATCATTTAAAAATAAGTAAAATTCTAGCAACTATTTTCTAGCAGAACTTTTGAAATAACTTCCTGTTTCCCTCTGTTACTGCTGCATTCTTTAACTTAACACTGAACCAAATGCAGGCACAAAATGTTGCTAGGACATTTCAAACTTAGCAATAACCTCCAGGTCAGAATTTCTGGAATATTATCACAGGACACAGAAACGTCTGCTGCCAAAATAACTTCACAATTTACAATTGCAACAACTTGGAGTCAGAATTTAGATAAAAATCTAGCATAGCTAAAGCTTTTAATTGCTTATTGAACGGAATATTCAACGTATTTTTCTCAGTCGACTCTTAATAGCAAAACTCCAGTGTTTGCATACAGCTTGTCACTTTCTAACAGTTGTTTTAAAACTGCATTACCTTAAAGCAAGTGTTCATTTTTGACCTCCTGCGTTTTACTTGAGCAGCCTCTTTATCTACCTGGTTACTTGTCATCCATGACAAAAGGTTAAAATGCCTCTTATTGGAAAACCTACTATGAGACACAGATACAAGAATTACAACACCCATGTATCTGAATAGGAATAGAAATTCCCTGACTTTTCAAACGTTGCGAAATAAACCCCAACAACTCAAAGACACCATTAACCGTATCTACTGGGTGCTTTAATTGCTCGATGAGCTCATGTGCAGGTTTCACGTGGTCATGTGAATTTAGTGTGTAGCTCACAGCCAGCTGGAGAAAACAGCGGGGCCACAGTGTCTGCATCAGGACGGTCCTTTGTTCTGAATCAGAAGGCTGCTGATGAGGTCAGAGATGTCACAAGATGTTGTACTTAGCATACATACCCACCGATGATGAAAATGCACAATGTACGGGCTTTAGCGGGGTCTAGCTGTTCCTCAGTCGGGGAGTATCCATGCTGAGGCTACTGACACTCACAAGATAAAGAAACATATCGTCGGCAGCGGCTACACTACATCTACGGGTTACTACGGTTTGGGGTCCGAGAAACACTGAGCAGGTTTTCACAAGAGCTTTTTTAGCACATACATGTTCATGCAGGTTAATGTGTGGAAAGCGATAGCCATTCCTACACATGATTTTAAGCCTTGGAAAATATCATTTTTCTTGAATTATTTTCTCATAGTCAAAAAAAGAAATGGTTTGCTTTTTTTTTTTTGCCATCATTCTAAATCGGATAAAAAATACAAAAAGTGAAAAGCTTCACTATCTCATCAAAGGCCATTTAGAAGAAAGCTCTTCAGATAAAACAGGAGTTTCTAATTACAGCCTCTCGCTCCAGTGCCCTCATGCTTATTTTTTTTAGCTGTTCTTTAAAGTGGTGAGATGATCACACAATAACACAAATATTTCACACAGAGTAAAAACTAATTACCGTTTTGTTTTTTTTCAGTACCAGTATTTCTCAAGAGATCATAACACTGGTATTCAGTCTTGATTACAATGCAAGAAGGTGTGATACTGCAAAAATAATCACATATTTCTTCAAAACCTTTTTCTTTAACAAGTGTAATTTTTTTTTACTGTAAGTGTGAGCTAGTCATGCAGTTATAAAGTTGGTGTTATTTTCTTTTCTGTCTTTTTTTCTTCCAAATTGAGCTAAGGTCGTTTCTTTTTAGTCTACACACAGTATTTAGATAGCAGTGTCAAAGGAAACACACATGTTCGGTAAAAAATAAAACACAGTGAAAACAAAAAGCGTCGCTGACAGATTTTCCTGTGAAGCTTCAAAGACAAAAGAACTTCAGGAGTAAATATAAAAATAGACATCATAGTCATTTTCTCTCACCTAAAGTTAGGCGAATAGTGTTAGATTTTTCTGGTACAAGCATTAACACCGGTACGCTCATCAGTTGGGGTGTAACAGCATTTTGTGGTACGAAATCTCGTGATACTGAAATGTGTTGACATTTCTGTCACACACACACACACACACACATTCCTGTCTAGCTAATATGTGGGGAAGGATCATCTGGTGAAACAGATTTGAGTCCCTGATATGAAAATAAGTGCTTCAAGCTACATCTGGAAATTTTTTGCTAGTTTTTTTATCCGAAGTAAGGAAAAAAAAATAGTAGTGTTGCGTTAACTGAGTCGACCACAAGGATTGCAAATTGGGCTGGATGATAACAGTCTGATAAATTAGCATTTGGAAGTTGACACCATGACTTAAATCATTTGATGGTCTGTAATTTTGATACGCTATAGGGAAATAAACCACATATCAGGGAAAAACAAGACAAATTTATACTTTAAACCAAGAGAAGCTAACAATGCTGAAGCTAGCATCTGACTCAAAACTTCCTATAGGCATTAAACTAAATGTTTTTAGTATTATTTTAAGGAAGCACATTTGATCATTTCTAGCTATAAATCTGAAAAAGACTGGATGAAATCTAAAATGTTAGTTTAGATTTAACTTGTGAAATTTGGCCACCGTGAATCAAGGGAAGCATAAACCCTAACAAATCCGAAATTAATAACTCTCACCTTAAATGGACATTTTTCAAAACACAGTTTGTGATTTTTGAACCCTTCACACTATTTGTGAATCAAATGTCTGTGGTGAACTCAGTGTCATGTATCATGAGCTGAACAAATCGTTACACCCCGACTTATTAGCCGACCGCAAGTGTTGCACAAGGAAGAGGAGTCGGAAGTCACTTTACACTGAAGTGGAAAAAAAGGAAAGCTACATTATAAAAAAAACAACAAAAAGAAACAAAATAGAAAAAACAATTTTAGTCTTGTAGAATTAAATAAATAAATTGTATCTCAAAGCAAAATACACTTTTTTAAGATTCATACACACAAACCACAAACACACTTTCACATTTTTGTTACACTTCGTCTCACTCCGTCAAGCTGGGTGTTTCTTCGAGTTCTGTTTTAGTCCTCATCATAGAAACAAGTCCTTCGTCGCTTCATCACAGCTTGTGAAGTCTTCCCTCAAATTATTTTTGCTGCAAGTATTGCTCTATAAAATACATTTTGGTTTTCTTTTCTGATGGTTTTAGTCACGGATATTCTCACTTTTCCTTTATATTCTCATGAAATGCATCTCAAAATGTCCCTGGATTGTAAACAAAGCCTCTCCTGATGACATCCAATCGAAAATCTTTCTGTATGTGCCTTCAATTAAGATCTCCTAAGTCTTCAACGTGTCGACTTTCTTCCCGAGATGTAGACAACAGGATACACGTTAGTACTTTTAGTCTGGTCTTGTTTCGATGCATGCACAACTATTGCAGTTCGAGAGGTATGGAAGTGTGGGTTGAGTCAGTCGCAGAGTTCGTCATGCTCACACGCAGATCTCAATGGGTGTAGCCACTAGCAAGCGGCCGCCAGGGGAACTGTTTTCCCGTGGCATTCGGTCGTAACTGTTAGTAGACGACACCGAGCTGTTAGTGGAGACAGACACGAAATGATGTCCTCCACCCGGGTCCATCATTGCTCCCTTGGCCCCGCCACCACCGCTGCCCCTTTCCACCACCATGGGAGACATTGGAGAGAGGGGCGAGAGTGGTGAACGAGGCGACAAAGTCTGCTGCTTCATCCTCTCCACCAGTAGCTCCTCATCTTCTTCCCCTGATGAAGAAGTAGAGATGGTGCCTTCCATATCTCCTCGCACATTCCCTCCTCCTCCGCCTATGTTGCTCCCGCCAACCATCTCCGCGCTACCACTGCCCCCTGCATTGCCGTTGTTGTCATGCTCTGCATCCAGCATCCAGGAGTGGCTGAAATACCCGAACACCTCCTTAACGGAGCAGCGGCGGTCCTGCTCCACCGAGAGCAGGCGGCGGAACATTCGCAGTGCCTGCTCGGTGAAACGCCTCCACTGCGATGGCACCGTGTTCGTCCTCCTCCTCTGCCAGTGGATGAACTCTTGATAGAACGTATCGGTGGGAAGCGCCTTCTCCCAAGGGAAGTTGCCAGTCAGCATGCAGAAGAGCAGCACACCAAAGGCCCAGACATCGGTGCTGTAGTCCACACAGAAACCCTCCTGGCGGGAGGCATCGCAAAGCTCTGGGGCCGTGTAGGGAATGGTGCCACTCACCTGGGGAGAAACGCTAACAGGTCAGGACCATGTCAGGGAAAAGAGCCCATAGCGACCAAGAAAATTCAATGGTGACTTACTCTTTTTACAGGCGAGCCAGCCCGACGGGTCATGCCAAAATCTGAAAGCTTGACTTTGCGACACTCTCTGTCGAAAATGAGAATGTTTTCAGGCTTGATGTCCCTGTGGACTAGCTTCTTACAATGTAGATAATCCAGAGCGATGGCCACCTGATGCACGCAACGCTTTGCCACTGACTCAGGTAGACCGACCTGAAAGTCCAGATGGAAAAAGACATGAAAGACAGTTAGGACTTTCCAAATTACAGCCATTAAGGAGGGCAGACAAAAGAGCTAAGATCCCTTCAAGTTCTCAGTCAAATATAACATCAGACAATGCCATTCAGGAAGAGAAATATAGAGAGTTGGACATCATCACTCTTGGGTTGACAAAATGCCTCTAAGGCTTTACCACTTTTTAGAAACAAGGTAATCTTCTTATTTATTCATGGGAAGAGATTTAGAGCACAGACTGCAGTAACAGTTTGCACTTTCATCCAGTTGGTTCTGGCAATTGCTTCAAAACCAACAAATAATGGAGAATGACATAGTCAGTGTTGACTATGTCAACACTGACTATGTCAGTGTTGAAGAGAAAACTAATGCTGATGGTACCACTTGCGATATGAAAGTACAGAGTCTGTCCATTCGTCATGTAGTGTCTTTTCTGATGAGTCAAAATGATAGCAGTCTATGTAGAAACAAAGACTATAACACCACAAGACCCTCGATTGTGTCAGCTGAGAATGATTGAACCTGGGTTGTTTTTGAAGGGAAACTGCTCTGCTGTTATACTATTTTACTGGTTTTCCATGGTTAAATGATCGTTTTGGTGAATGTCGTGAATTAAGAAACAATCAGAATGGCAGCTATAAGTCGGCACCTGTGGGGGAATGATGTCGAAGAGGTCTCCTGCCAAAGCATACTCCTGGGCAAAGACGTAGTACTCGTCCGTCTCAAAGGCAATGCCGTACATGTTGATGATGAAGGGGCAGGGGGAGAGGTATAGCGAGATGCTGTACTCCCGAAGGAATGATTTCAGCTTCGTCGTCTTCTTCTTCAGAAACTTCAGTGCCATTTTTGTACCTTTTGAGAAAAGAAAGATTGTGAATTCCTTGTCAAAAAAAGCAGCGTAAAATGTGTGTACACACTAAGTCCCTCACCTCTGATCTTGTGGATCACCAGGTCCACCTTGCCGTAGGTACCCTTCCCCAGCTCCCTGATCACTTCATAGTACTTGTTGACCTCCAGCCTCTCCAGGTTCTGAGCAGCGATCAGCTGCAGCTCGTCCAGGATGTCCACGTTAGCTCGAGAAACCAGCGGAGAGGAGCTCATGGTGGCAGCTGTTTCCAACGATGGACTGGGGTGAAGAAGTGTTGGTCAGTGAGGAGAAGCGAAGCAGCTAGCAGCTGAGGTCACTGCACAAAAACCAGAACCAGACAGGGACATGAATCTTTAGTTTCATGTATTGATGGGAGGCATAGCTTTTTTCAGAATTTCAAAAACTAAGCTAAAGACTTTCTTAGAGAAAAGAAAAGTTTCGTACAAAAAATCTGCTGATTCTTGCATTTAATTTTACAATTCTTTACAATTCAGAAAGTAAATATGTCATAAAAAGACAGGTCTGAAAACATAAGACAATATATTAAACAAGGTATCCAATTCTGTGCCACCAACATCTGTACCAGCAAATAAGTCATATTTCAAGTTTATGATTTCATTTCTACTAATTTTCTAAAAAAAAAAAAAATAATAGAAAGAAGAGTTAAATATTTTTTACGTATATAATTAAAGTACATTTTTAATTAGATAGTTATGAATTCAACTTAAAATACGAAAAAAAATTGGACTATGTTTAATAATATGAGACAACAGGTGATTTGACAAATTGTATTTAGTCCTGAATCAGTTTCTAACACCATAATAGAAAGCATGAAGTCAACAGAGCCTAAACTCCTTTATCCAAAAAGAACCGACTAAACCCAAACGCAGTTTAGACGTCTTTAGTGCTACAATTTTCTCCAAGCCTGTTCATTTGCAACACATCTGTGCTGTGAAAACAAACATTAACATATTGGAGGCTCACCGCCATCAACAACCTGTGCAGTTCGTTTTTACACCTTTACTTTCACTGAAGAGAAATCTGTGAAACGTCCAGTTGGCAAGTGGTCATGACTGAAATGATCATGTCTGTTCAGTGGATCACCTGCAGCATTGAGGTGAATTTTCCTCATGTTCCAGATTTCTCACTGAGCGCTACTGATTTTTAAGAGGAATCAAGTTGATTTGTTGTTCCAACACATTATGGATTTATGCCAAAAATACCGAACCACAATTAAAGTAGTCACCGCTCAGAAAATCTGTGAAGAAACACATTTGGACATGGCTAACGTGGAGTAGAGATGGGCTTGGTTTGTCTAAACGCAACAAATTTTGAGGACAGTGTGTGAAATCATTTGCGTCTGTGGAGTTAAGGAAGATTGGGTTTATTTTGATGCTTTTAAAGTACAAAACTGCTGAATCTAAAGACAGGATTTCATCAGAACATCCCAAATGTGGCTGTTATAAACTTTTGTTTTGCAGAAATGCTGATAGAATAACCAGATATTACAGGAGATTTGCTTTATTTGCTCTATTTATAAGAGGAACTACAACAATAATTCCACAAATTTAAACACATCACAGCAGGAAACTTGTCTTCTTTTCTACAATGTTCTGTTATTCTTTATTCTAAAACTTTAAAACTGATATATAATTAAGTTCCTTAAAGATGACAAAAAATTCCTGAAGTAGCTATTTATCAAAATTTTTAAGTTGTATTTATTTTTTTAAATTTTTGACTCAAGTCTTATTTTGATAGCCTAAAGGCAAATATTGCTCTTAGAACTGTAAAGGTTGCAGATCCTTGGTCTATCACATAAAGTCTAATAAAATGCCCTTAAGGTTGTGGATGCAACATCGGAAAATAACTATTTTGCAAGGTACTGTGTGTCCTAAGAAGCAAAGTGTTTCTGTTATATGTGACGTGGTTTTCAGGGCGAGTGCTGCAGGACGGATATTTAAACCCCCCAGTCTGTCAGTCAGATCTGCAGTGTGGTCGTCACTGAAAATGCTAATTATCTGCAGTGAAGGCCTAAGTAATTCTAAAAGCTACTCTCCATGGGTGGCTGCTGGGAGCTGAGTCACACATACACACAAAACAGCAAGCCAACAACAGTCAGCTCCAGCAGATCCATTTCCCACTGCAGTGTGATTATTCTTACCCATTGCTTTCCTTCTTTTCTCTCTCTCTCCTTTCTGAGGAGGCTGATCTGCCAAGTCCTGACCTACAGCCTATAGGCCTATAGATCCAGGCATGTGTGGAGGAAACGCAAGAGCACACACGCAGCCGAACACAGAACCGTTACATAAGCTGCTCAGAGAAGTTGGATAGCTCTGATATTTACAGCATTTCATTATCTTCAACACACTCCTTTGCCAATCTCCTCAGAAATCCATTTTACATCACACTTTCTTGTGCTTTCCAGCTTTTGATGTCCAAAAAAAGAGCTTGCAAGCTTTCGTAACTCATGTCATGAAAAACCGGCTCTCGTCATTCCCACCACAGGCCTTGATGTTTCTCGGTGGGGGTGTGATCTCCTTGAGTGATGTGGACAGAGAGAGAGGTTGATGGCAGCAGGTGAGGAGGGATGAGTCAGTTTGGGTGATGCATGGCAGCACATAGGGCCTGTACTCTCTCTCTCTTTGTCCCTGACACATGTGATAAACACACACACACACACACACACACACACACACACATTTAAAAGAGAGGCCAGGGATTTGTAGGCACACCAGGCTATTTGTTTCTGTCATGGATCGGAACTGCTTACTTTATCTATCTAGTTTGTGTGTGTGTCCTGCTTGTGTGTGTGCCCATGTACTGAAACTAAGATTATCTTGAGTAGATTCTCTTAAATCCCATAAATGTTATCAACATGTACAAGGAGCATAAAGATAAGCACACAAAATTAAAACAAGGAAGTTACATTAACCTTGTTACTGAGGGGAGGAAAATCTCCTCTCAGTAATGTCCTTGTGGGACTTGAATGATTTGGAAATATCAGGAGCCTTTTGAAAAACTCAGTTAAATAATCTATATTCTTCAGAAAATGCTTGCTCTTTTAGTAATGTAAGCTGTGCTAATAAAACACAGAAGACACTCAAAATGTTAACTCTTTAATTTCTTCCTTTGCATTAAAATGGTTAAACCAACTACAAGGTTTGTAGTTGGTTTAAAACTTGCCAAGTCCAGTGGTTGTGCACCAGGGCAGTCGTTCATCCAGCGGCCTGTTGTGTTTTTGAGTTAAATTCTTTTTAAGTTGACAGGAAATTGGAAAATATCACTTGATAATTATGTGTTATTGGAAGATTGGAAGATTAATATCCTGAACACCAACTAATGCAAACATTTAAAAAAAGATGTAATAAATAAACAATGCTTAGCCTGGTGGGGGCTCATGGCCCGCCAGGCTTATAATACACTATAATACAAACCATGAGCTAGCTAAAGTTCACTCACTTTCCCCACTCACTAAAAATTGATTTTTGGCTGTTGGGCAGAAGCAATGAAGATGGTAAACTCTTGTGCCTAACTAGGACTTCAAAGTTGTTAGGAAATGGATCTACAAATTGCTCAGCAAAGAAAGCAGAAACAAACTCAACTGCCTCGTGAAAATGTAGACACAAAGGGAAGCCACAAATCCCACCACCATGTCCTGCTGCAATAGCGCAGAAAGAGTTTTCCACATCTCCTCGGTGAATGTTTCCCAAGGTACAAAAATGTGCTCTGTGTAGGGTCTCAAATACAAACTTTAACTAGTATAAGTCATTTCTATCTCCACGGAGTTGAGACAGCAATGATAGATCTTATCTTTGCCTCATTCTTTCGGACTTAAAATGAATTCAAATTAAAATTTTAATTGCCATCTGGAAAGTACTGCCTGATGATTTATTGACCTCATTAACATTTCATAAGATATATTTTTTTACTTTTTCAGGAACAAGTTTTATTGTTCACTTTTATACAATTATAAAGTGAGCCATTTTAAAAAGAAGTCATTAAATCAAATCATACATTTTTGCTTCCCAATGAAATAAGGTTCTCCTGTTTCTGATATTGGATTCAATAGATATTCAAATGTGTGTTTGCGTATATTTTCATCTGACTCACAATGGATTTAATCATCAGTGTGTGAGAGACTGCAGACAGTTGTCTGTTTTCTGTGCAAATGGGGTCTGAGTGCCTTAAAGTCCACAATGCTGCAGGGCCCAATCGGTTTATGGGGACGATAATGTTAGATCTCAAACGTTTATCAGATGTTCCTTAATCCTTTTAATTACCTTTATAATAAGACTGAACCAACTGCTAAGGAGCAAGCTGCACTGATATTCAGCAAACTGGGTCCAACTAAAGCATTCTTTCATAACAATGTTGATTGAATCCATACTATTAAAATGGACAATGCTTATAGTAGCCCCATTGTTGACCATTCCATTTAATAAAACTGTTTTTAATTATGTTTGCTATATCTAACTCAGTCCTTTATTTATCTTAAATGCATAACCACTGGAGTTGCAGACAGAAATACCCTGAGCAGAATTTTGAGTCCAACTTTCTTGCGTTTTGACCCACCAATACTTATTTTAGTTGATAATAATTTCTCTTTTCAAATATCTACAATATAATTAGATACAAGGACAACATTCAAAATGTTTTTAGGTGTCTGTCTGTGAGTGGTCATTGATTATTTATGTTAGGAAGAGAAGCAGTTTCAATCCACTTTGTTCAGTTTCATGTTTGCATGGTAATGCTAACAAGGTTTACTGAAACAACAGTTTCTGTTGCAATTCTCTAAAGAATCTCGGCCCTAAAGGTAACAGTGAAATTACAAAAAGTCCAAAAATATTTCAAGATCCAGCATATTCAATCATATATAGAAGCTGAATGCTGAAAAGGAAAGTCAGAGGAACTCCAATATAATCTAAAACCTGAATAAAGCTCATTCATGTGTTGACACAGTGCAGAAAATACGCTTACATTGATATATCTCTGTTCTCACTCTGATTTATCACTGAATTCATCACTGATGCTAATGAAATCTTATTTTGAGTGAAAAATAAGAATCTTCAGGAATGAAACTGAAACTGTGTACATACAATTTATCATTCTTTTGGACTCTTTAGCCTTTTACAAAGATTGTGGCTTAGTTTTTATTGAAATAAATATTTGAAATGTGCAAGACTAGCAGTCTCATAATATCATCCATATGAGCTTTAATGTACCAAATCTTACGAACAAGCCAAGGCCATTGAATGAAAACAGAACTAAAAGGAGAATGACTTTTGACAGTGACCAAAAAATTAATCATGTTTTTTCCAAACTCTGGTTGTAATAAATATTTACTTGTGACTTTAAAACCATCAGAATTGTTTACTCCCATAAGGCTCAAAATTCAATGTCCTGGAAACAGAAACAAAAATACATCATGTTCCTTTCAGCTGATCACAAATCCTCCCTGCCTCCCTCCTCCTCCGTTCTCTGAGCTCCACACTGACACTCTGTGCCACCAGGTTTAAGGCTGTGTGAAAACAGTGCAGCAACTACAGGCCACAGCTGACTAAACCCCAGACTGCTTATGCAACCAGCGGGCATTGCTGACTGGCCAAGCATATTCTGCTGGCCAAGGCGATGATTGCCGCCACGTCCGCCTCCACTCATGCAGCCACACTATCCTTCAACAATTACAGCAATGCCGTCTTCATCCTCTTTTATGCATGTGGAGCATAAGTCCACATCGTTTTCTTATACAGTGACAGAGATTTAGTCGTTTGTCTTCCGAATGAAAATGCTGGCATGGTCAGAAGAAGTTGTTGACTGCTGAATCAAACTCCTTTTTGGTGTAAGACTAAGAAATTCCTGCACTGACAGGCACCAGACAGTATGAGGGGGAAATAATGAGAAAGGAGCGGCAGGGACAGCGGGACGTTATGACAAGGACCACTGAGCAGCAAAGAAGAGATAACGAGAACACCTTCAGCCCACGATTCCCGCGTATACAATAGCAGATGTAGGGGATTTATGGCAACATTCAAGGCTCAGAGTATCAAGTTTCAGTTTGGTTCTTGTAAGCCTACAAATAAAAATCTGATTAAATGTGGTGTGCAATTTGTATTCAGCACATTCAAATTTCTTAGGAAGGGTTATGTGAACAAACAGTACCAATAAAGCTCAAGGGACACAACAAATGGCTCAGGGATGAAGTTGTGCAGAGGGTATATTCAGGGTTAGCTTACATAGTGATGTCTCAAGCTTTTAACATCTCAGCGCTCCATTCAACCCATCAAAACTAGCAAAAACAAACCATCCCCATCACCAATAAGTAGAAGATAATTCTCTGGTCAGATAAGACCAAAACATTTTCTCTACACAGAAAATCCGATGCTTGGCAGACAGTTTAATATGACAATTCATTCATTTACTCAGAGCTAACAACTAATCGGCGGTGCAACTGGACCAACTACCTCCTCAGTATTGAAGGTAGAGCCACTTAGATTTTGCTCTGCACCTTTATACTGAAAAAAACGTATGGCAATAGACATTTATCAAGCCCATATTATTAATATTGTTGTACATTTTTACCTGCTTTATGCTTCAGTTGGTTTTTGCATTAAAAAAGATGCAATAACGTCTTCTGCAAAGAACACCCGAATCTGCCAGAGCTCACAAATCAAGTTCAATGACCCAGTTGTGCCTGCTCACAGCGGTCATATTAAAAATGCAGTTGCAGGTGCTGCTCCGGTCTGTCACAATGAAGAAAGAGCTGAGGCAGAAAGCAAAGCACTCGATTTACCGGTTCAACGATGCTCCCATCCTCACCTACGGTCATGAGATATGGATTACCACCAAAAAACGAGATCCTGGGTGCAGGTGGCTTCATTGGTGCTTTCGTTTGGAGGTTTTCTGGGCCACATTCCACTGAGAGGAGACTATTTATCTCTTCTGGCCTGGGAAATCATTGGGATCCACCAGAATGAGCTGGAAAGCCCCACTGGAGTGAGAGGTGTCTGGATTTCCCCCCTGGACCTGATGGATGATCATGTCCCTTGAAGTCGTTCCATTCCTCAGTGGATTTTTTTTATTTATTTATTTAAGTGCCGGGATATATGACCACTGGGGAAATAGAGGTTAATGTTGGTATAGATAACACTAAGGATTCATTTCACAGCTTATAAATTAGTCCGCTAGATTTTATTATCTCTAGTTCAAAATCAAATCTACATTTAGACTGATTATACCTGAAAACAATTGTTCTACACTGAACGGAGTTTGAGATGAATGAAAACACAAAAAAGAGCATTTTCAGTGTGTTATTATGTTTTCTTGACAATAAAGCCACCTTAAAGTTAGAGAAGCATAAAAATGTGACATATGGAAAGAAACCTGGGCTGGGGTACGTCTTCTTATGTGAAATTGAAGCAAATTGTGAAACCGTTATTAATTGAAATAGGGGTTATTTTGTGTGTGTGTGTGCGTGTGTGCGTGCGTGTGTGCGTGCGTGTGTGTGTGTGTGTGTGTGCGCGCGTGTGTGCGCGTGTGTGTGCGTGTGTGCGTGCGTGTGCGTGTGTGGGTGCG
>CAEFZX010025257.1:0-23600 GCA_903066825.1 Alfaro cultratus
AACGTTAGCATACCGTACAATTATTCAGCCTGTTGTTGCCTCTATTCTATTTTTATTTTAAATTGCCTTTCAAGATGACATGTCTGTTCTTGGTGTTGGATTTTATCAAATAAATTTCCCTCAAAAATGCGACTTATACTCCGGTGCGACTTATATATGTCTTTTCCTTCTTTATTATGCATTTTATGGCTGGTGCGACTTATACTCCGGAGCGACTTATAGTCCGGAAAATACGGTACTTGAAATGTTTCACATTTTATCATGTTAAAATGAACTTAATTGCACACTTTGTGTACTGCAATACAAAGTAGTGCATAATTGATAATTGAACACATTGTGTTCAATTTTTATACATAATTGCCTTCTCTAGTCATGGTCAGTAGTAGTTTTCCACTACTGTTGTGACACAGCTCAGCCAGAGTGAAAGAGAAATAGTGGTTATTAATGGTTTAACAGTGTTTAACAGTAAAGAGGTTTTTGTTTACTTCTCTTTACAAATCAATGGTGAAAATTTATAATAAACAAAAATCATATCCAGAGTATTAGAGAAGTAAATGTAGAATAAAGCAAAAAAATGGAACTTAACAGCACAAATAAAGATGGCAAAATCCAACACCAAGTCAAAACTATCAAGGCACTTAGCAAAGAGGCAAGCTGCTCAAACAAAAGTAATAACTGCATTTCCTGTGGGGAAGTCAGCATTTAAGAATACCTCTTCTGGGATTGGTCGACACACCAGCTGATGATCCAGCTTCTTCTGGTGGAGGATTCAAACAGGAAGCGCCCCCAGTTCCCACAGTGGAGCCAGCTGGCAGGAAGCTGCAACTGCACCAATACAGGCAACTAATCAGAAAGGGGGGAAAAAGAACAAATGCACACAAAATGTTCATTTTTGTCTCATCTGACCAGAGCACCTTCTTTCACATTTCTATTTGTGTACTACAAACATGACCCTTTTTTGAATTTTTATGGGTTTCTTCTTGCTAGTCTTCCATAAATATGAGATTTATCAAGGTCCAAGTGTGCAGTCTAGTAATATTCCAACATGTTAGTGTGTCTGTACAACTATGAGGTGTGCACAAGGGAGAACAATTGGTAAACTGTGAGAAAGAGAAAGTTTCTCAAGACCTTTGTGGACTTTTTTGGTACATGCTGTCATGTTCATTAAATTCCTTGTGTTCAGGCTCAGGGTACATACACTCACAAGGAATAGCTAGATTTAGCTAAGGAAACTATTTGGCCACAGTGTTCCTCTTGCTTAGCATATTTGGGGAGGGAGTGATTTCTAAGACACATCAATTGTCTCCAATGTCACCTTTAAATAGTAAAATTGGCTAAAAGGGGTTTGTTCCAAAATTTACTGTAACTTTTTGAAAACACACTGATTTAAAGAAAAATACAAATTTCAAGGCTGAAGTCAGCTGTGCCTTACAGCTAGTTTCTTATCTCAAGTATTCTCAGTCTTTAACATGCAGCTAACATATTAAAGATTGTTATTTTTTCTGTTGACAATTTTTAGCCATACAGATTCAACTGTAGCAGTTATTCCAGTAACCAAAAGATAGATTTGTGTTGCGTTCAACCTCTATCACGTCATCTGCACATGTCCTATTTAAATTGTCCTCTCATTATCAATTTGGAAACTGTGAATAATTAAATTGCATCTCTTAACATGAAATCTCTGTTGACATAAAATATGCAAATTTATATTTAATATCATATTAAATATAACCATCAATCATCCCTAGAATAGTAACATTATGTTCAAACCAACCAAATGTGAGGACTTTTTACAAGTTAGAGCACCATTCAGGAGCCTTAAGGATAACACACATTAGTTTTGTCAGATACATTTTAAGAAATGCAGAACCCTTTAGTTTTCTATCAAAAAAAACAAAACAAAAAAAAAAACACTCTATCCGTCTGGTTGGCATCCAACTTACCAAGACCAGGCACTGAGCAATCCTTTTTGAACCTCTTCCATTGAGAAGAGTTCACTCTTCTATTAAACCTCTCTGAGGCTGGAATCTACTATTATGTCCTGGCTTGGTGAATTTCAGCTTGACTTGTCCAATGTGTGTTAGAGGCACCAGTTGATGTGAGTTAATTGAAAATATGTTCTGTGGCGCCCATGATGTTCGTTCCCCATCTGTAGTGAGATTGCATTTAAATGGTTTCACTTGTGTTGGTCTGGGATTCTTTGTCAACTAACCAGTAAGGCATATTCTACCTCTTTGCCTCATATAGAGTTTCATGTCTTCATCTAATTCATTACCTGGCTCTATTATGAAAACTAGTGCCTCTATAACAGTTGAAGTGGAATTTTGTGTAATGTGCTGTGTACGATAATTGAATAAATGCACAATGGTATTGATTCGTGATCCTTTATCTAATACAAGTGAAGGCCTTCTCTATCAAGGTAGGGATTGTTTATCTTCCATTATACCTACTTTAAAATTAACTATAAAAATAAACATTTAAAAATTCAGAAATTTAAATAAGAAACCTTTGTTTCTGTTAAGAGAAGAACAATTAAATATAGTGCTGGCAGAGTTTGAATTACTTTTTACTTTGAGGACCAGAAATCCTATTTGTTATCTACAAATCAGGCTCTTCAAGGACATGTGTGAATATAGCCCTTAAAAAGAAGATACATACTTTAGAGTCTTTTTAAAGTAAGGCCAGCAGAGGGATATATTCTCACTCTTTCTTCCTGTACTGATTCAAATATGGTTAAATGAGTGATTTATGGAATATAATGAATTCAGGGAGCCGAGTTTGAAGCTATAGACAGAGACACGTACAGTATGCTGCTGGCTAAGTCTGTAGTATTCATTTTATTGTCAAAAGTTCATTTTATATAAATTCAGATTTTTTACAACAACAATGTATGCCTCACTCCTGCTATCTGTTCACACATATCATCTGCAAAAAAAGACTGTCCTCATGTATGTTAGCATATTCGGTTGCAGATTCATTTGCACTCTTACATTTTGCTTCATGTTGTGGTTCAAATCCAGAGGATTTCTGTTTTTCTGACCTGCCAGAGGTCAGAAAAACAGAGCACAGTACAAGTGAGATTTTCTTAATTTACAGTTTTTGACTGGAAACTCTCAGGTGTTTTTTTTTTTTTAAGATCTGCAGAGTATGTGTTTGTGTAAATTAGTTTATCTGTTGATCTGGTGGGCGGAGGTAGAAGCAGCATCGCCCTGATGTTTGAAATTATATTCCCAGATGCCCTCTAGTTTCTTTATCTCTTGCTGCTGGCAGGTTCAGGAATGCAGACCTTTTTCTGTACATTTTCTTCAAAAGAATGCGTGATTTAATCACGTCTGATAGCCTTTCTTGTTAAAGACTGTTCTGGAAGACTCCAGATACAGACAGGAGAGGGAAATTGATTGCAGAACAGTAAAACAACTTCAATAATTTCTTGGTATAAAAGAAAAACTTGACAAAAACAAAAAGCTAAACAGCACATGCCACAACCTATATAGAGGCTCACATAATGATATAATGTAATTTATATGAAAGACTGTACCATGTAGTACAGTGGCTTACAAAAGCATTTAGACGTCTTGACCATTTTCTCACTTTGATGATGATGCTTGGTTTTCTAGACTGATAATGAATAAAGAATCTTAAAAGTATGGCATGCATAAAACCTTACTGTATCAATACTTTGTAGATCCAGGTTTTTCTGCATTCATGGCAGAAAGTCTTTAGGTGCATGTCTGCCTGCTGTGCACATAAAATTTCTTTCCTTTTTTTTTCTTTACAAAATGGCTCAAGGTCACATTAATGGAGAGCATCTGTGGAGATTTATCTTTAACTCTTGCCACAGATTTCAACTTGATTTAGATCTGGGCCTTGTCTGGGCCAAGGATATACTTTGATCTACACCCTTCTTTTTGTAGTTCTGCCTGTTATTGAGTTTTGTCTGGTTGAAAGGTGAACCTAAGCCTCATTCTTTTTAAATTTGGTAACAGGTTCTTTTCCAGGATTCCTGTTACTTACTCTTCAACTCTGCTCACCTTCCCCGTTCTTTATCCAGAAGTTAATTCCTATAACACGATGGGGCCATCAGCATACTGTATGGTTGGAATGCTGTTCTTACAATAATCTCCAGCGTCAGCTTTTGTTGCAGGGGTAGTGAAAGCTAAATCATTTGTCTCAACTAAGCAGAGTGTCCACTATATTTCTTGTTTAAAACTGCAAACATGATTTACAGCTTTTTTTCAATTACTTTTTATGGCATTGTTTGAGTTGGCAAGCTTGCAATTGTGCCATAATCGTTTCATTTATATATGTAAAGAATAAGCAGAACGTTACTTGATGCTAAAACTTCTTAACTTAATTCCTGACCTCTGCAGGAGGTGTGCAGGTGTTGAATGTTTACCTGTCGGGTGACTTTTAAAGGCTTTTGGTAATACTGGATATTTAGCATTATCAGAATAAATGCAGCTGAATACAAACACCTGCCACACTGTTCTTTTTTTTAAACATTTAAATGTATTGTTTTGCTCCCTCTTCATAATATTGTACTGGCTTAAATTGGTCTATTACACAGACTTCAAATAAAATAGACTGAAGTTTGTGGTTGTAAAATGAATAAATTAGAAAAAGTTCAAGAGTTGTGAAAATTTTAGCAAGGGACTATAGTGTTGGACCTTAGAAAGTCATAAAGGACTAGTTGGTAAATAAATGCAGTAAAACTGAATATTGTATGTTTTTTAAATTATTTCCTTTGTGGATAAGGAAGCAAAATGGTAATGTATGAATCCAGTCAGTGCCGAGAACAAGACCTGCTACATAATTGCTCTGTGTAAACTCTGCCTTTTGCATAAAAATGACAGTATGACTGCTTTCCTGTGGAAAAGCAGAACCAGATTCATGCATGTACTTTATATGATAATTAGTCTTTCTGGCTCTTCCTTTTGTGACAATATAATTATTACCTTTAAAACTCTCTTCAATCCTCTCTTCCACATCTCCTGAGAAACTCTAACGGTTGGATAATTTTCTCTTTGCTAATTCCTCAGCTCTTTGACTGACATACATAACAGGAGAGAGATTAAAGTTTTGTTTTTGTGTGTGTGTGTGTGTGTGTGTGTGTGTGCATGTGTGTGTGTGTGTGTGTGTGTGTGTGTGTGTGTGTGTGTGTGTATGATTTAAGGTGTATTGTAGTCTTTTTTTGTAGAAGTGCCTGTAGACCAGTCCAGTGAACCAACTGGCTTGAATTGATTTTGAACAATCCAAATTTTACTATACTTGTCATGATTATATTTAAACAACTGAATGAGCTTTCATTTTTTAATAAATTACATTTTTATGAATTCAATTATATGTAATGTGGGCATGGAAAGACCATCAAAACTCACAAAAATTTTAACTACAAATTATCAGCTTTGTAAAGCATTAGGGAAACTTGTGTTATATAAAACTTGTGATGGTTATTTGATGCTGCACATTTTCACTATAATATGTTTGGCATCAGAATATATTGTTTTCTACTAATGTATATGGATCTCTTTAATTTTGTATAGGTAAACCATGTTATAGACTTTAATATGTGACTGTTGCCTGGATACAATATGGGGTGTGCTTTTAAAAATCAATCTGATAATTTCCTAGAAGTGATTTCCACCTGTCATGATGACCATCTAGTCTAATCTAGACTCATTTTCTTGGTGGAAACTTATTTTTTCTCTGTCAAATTATTTAAAAATTATATGAAGCTGTGTTGGTTGTGTTAAAAGTGATAGAATCATGCCAGGGGAACGTGTTTTGTTTCAAGCCTACTGGCAGTGTTTATTACTCTTTTTTAAATGGTCCTTTGTATGTTTTTTATTTATCATATAATTTGATGTGACAAGAGCAATAACTATAGAAATCCCTGCTGCGAAATTTTCAACCTCATCCACACAAAGCTTTGTTTCTTTATTTTTGTAGAACAACAAACTCAGTGTGCTCACATTCAGATGTGGAGCGATTAACCCATAAAATACCACAGCTTATTAAATTACAATTTTCCCCTCAGGCCATTCTACAGTGTCTGGCTGTTAGTTATCTTAATAAGGCCCCAACTGAACCCCTCTGCCCCAATCCTGGGCCTCTGATAAACTGGTGGCCAACGCTTACGTCCACTCTGACTCACATTCAACTCAACTGTCTCAGTATTCTGCAGCAGCATGTGCATACACTGGAGATAGAAAGCAGCTTTCCTTTGCTGGAACTTTTTCAAACTTTACTTTTTAACTGGTTAACTGTTCTTCCTTTTTTCTATACAATTTAAATTTGATATGGAAATGATGTTCCTAATTTGCAATCAGCATTACTTCTTTTGGGTCCCACTGAAAAATACTTACAAATGTACAAAAGGAGAATAGTTTTTCTCCATTTTCGGAACCAAATGGAAAGAGAATGCTGCAAAGTCAAGTGAAACTGTCTGAAGCTGAATCTTTTCTTCCGCTCTGTTCTTGTCCTCTGCCAGATCCTGTCCAAGTTTCCTTCATTTTCACTTTGTTGAATTAGGATAATTAACTCTCCTGACACACTATGCAAAGTAATCAAATCTCTGCTTTGGCACTATATGAATTAGCCTAAAAGTCTGATTCACTGGTCTCTGCCCTCTTTCTCTCTCTCACACCACACCCCCACTCCTCTCCCCTCCCAAAGGTTGGCATTTATCCCTGATTCTAATTAGTTGGGCTGCAGGATTGATGTGTGATGTTCTTATCTAAATCATACAAAAAAGAGGAAATCTTCACTGGATGACTGGCAGAAGGACACCAAAAGAGATATATATTCATAAGAAAAACAAAGGGGATACCTACAGCTGTCATATGCCCAAACGCCCAAACTTCTCATAAGCAGCATTAATTTAGTTATTTACAGATTCTGAAAGTGTGGATTCCAAGCTTTCTAATGATACCAAACAAATAGAAAAACAAAGATGAAGAAGATATGATCATTTGAATGCTCACATTCTGCAAACAAGCTTTGTGAAAAAACCCGTCCTCAAAGGTTGTCCCCTTACTTGATGAGCTCTCTGGGGATGTTAACAAAGGCTGTTCATTGACATTGTTAGCCCCAGTCCCCAGTATTAACTGTGAGCAGGTATGATTGGGAATTTGGCAGATGAAAGCAAGAATTTGCCTGGTTTGTCTTGTTTTAGATATATACATTTTTTAGACGTTTCAGCATTTGTCCCATTTTCCAATAATGGTGTGAGCTTCTGTCTTGTGAACCTTTGTCATGGACTCTAAACTTTGGGGGAATTAAATCATGCCTAAATAAATATACGACCTGACTCAATAAGCGAAAGACAATTATAAATACAATATTCTAGACTTTTTTTTTTCAGGTTAAAGAAAGTCCAAGGTAAATAATTATTTTATTTTAGGTGTTACAGTCACCAGATGCTCACCCACCTGGTCAATGTCATGTCATATCATTAGAGCCACAGCAGTGCAGAGATCTGTGTGCCTGTATTATATGTGTCCTAATTGTGTTTTTAAAAAAGTAAAGTTTCCCCCACTTTCCTGAAACAGCTCAGATTTAATCTGAAAACAAGCTGAATTCAAATACAAAGTTTACTGTTTTAAAATTTCTCAAAATGGCATTCAAAGCATGGGTTGTTTTCTTTATAACTAGTATTTTGCCAGAAACAGAAATCATTCTTTTTTTCAGAAGTTAGTCGGTATTCATCCTTGATCTCCATTTATGCTGTGGCGACTTGTTCCTGGTTTTGCAGTGCCACATCACAAATAATCAGTAAACCTGGTAAAAGGGTTGATTTAACGCAACATAGATGTTTCAACACAGTGCAATAAACACCAATAATAGTTTCATTTCTTGCATTGCTAATAAAGGTGAATCTATTTGCATTTACACTGAGTTCTGCTGATTATAATTGTCATATACCACTATAGGCAAAATTTTTTAAGTAATCAAAATGGCTTTCTGTTGTTCCTTGTTCCATAATATCTTTGTTTTAATGGTTATGTGTGATGCTTGAACTCTAAAAGTAGCTTCAACAAAAGTAGGTTAATATTGAAGGTGTCAGATTAATTAAATATCCATGTTGCATCAGACTTTCTCAGCAAACAAACATTCATATTTACATACATAAATGCTTTTTGTTACTGGCTTTCAATCTGTCCAATACAAAGCAAAAAATGATCAAAATACATGTTTATAATTGCTAGGCTTACAGAGCTAATATATAGATGATGTTTTCCTACTGACCTCGGTTGACAACAAGTATTCTCTTGTTTTGTACAGTTATTTATGTTCTTGTTTTGGCCCCAGACATCTTGCCTTAGAGATGTGACATTGGGTCATTCTGTTCCTGACATATATTACAGAGCCAACAACATGGTTCTGAGATCGTTGGCTGGACTTTGAAATTCCATCCACTCCCACAGTAACCAGTGGTGGGAGCAGGAACGGCTGGTGTTCATCTTTATTGCGCTGACTGTTGTACAAGAAGCCAGCACCTCTTTTTGACCATCAAAATAAGAAATGTGTAAAAAGAAATAGTCCAACAAGCTGATGTTGTTCTGGTTAGAGAGCAAAGGGTTTAAAGACTGCAGAAATTATGCAGCCAATGAAGAACAGTGCATCCTTGAGATTAAAAAAGATTTATTTTGGTTTGCAAAATGTTGCATAGCTGTAATAGCTGAAATAGTACTGAATATGCACATGTTTTAGGAATTTTAGCTTAATGTCTTTAGTGGTTTTAGTCTGTTTGGTACTTGGTGTTGCAGATTGGGGACTAATTAAAAAAAATCACTATGGATTTTGATATGTTTAGTTGCATTAGAAAAAAATTATGCATTTTTGGTTGTTCAACAGAAACCAGACTTTTAAAATGAACCAAGCTACAAAAAAAGGAAGACAAGAAACTCCTTGACTCTCACACAGTACAAAAGTAGTTTCGTTGGCTGCCAGATAAGCTAAGTAATAACAGTTCCATCTCAGCTAATTTTAGCTCTGTATTTAATGTGTCACCACTGGTATTCACTGCAACATTTCTGGCTGAGTTTGGCTGGGTATTCTGCATGCCTGCTTTTTCCATTTTAGTTTTCACATTCTGATTTAATATATATACATTTTTTTTCCAATCTTAAATTTTTTGGTGAATTACACTACCTTAATCTTGGAATCATTACATTTCTTCTTCTTTTTGTGTATAGCAGATCTTTACTCAAAGGTTTTGCATATGACCATAATTAATTCATATCATGTAGAATTTCAACAACTCAAGGAATTTCTTTTTAGTTTAATACCAAACACTTGATAGAAATACAGTACATGTCACCTTAAGTTTTTTACAAATATTGGATGTGTTTACTTGTTTCTTCTGCTGTGTTTTTTACCATCAATTTAGAAACTAATGACAACTGTGACACCATTTAGCGTCCACTGACTCAGTTTAAGCTCACACTTTTAATGGCCTCTCGAGAGTCAAGCTAGCCTGATGGAAATTTGGTCATCTGCACCTGCCTACCATTGTCTGTCAAGACACACTGCAGATATTCACTGCTCTGAATGCTTGGGTCTACTGCAGTTTAAGTACTGCCACTTAAGGATTGTTGCAGCTCTCATTGTAAAATGTAGTAGCTACAGAGAAAATTTACTGAATCCTCAGCTTCTATTCTAATAGTTTAGGTATATGTGTTATTTGAAGGTTTTTGGGGATTTTTAGATTTGTGCAATTTTGCAATCAGTGAACCCTCAGTATTTGTGAGGATTAGGGACCACAGCCTTCCACGAATAGCTAAAGCCTGTAAATACCTGAGACCCCCTCAGGCCTAATTTATTTGTTCAAACACCAAATATATCTTAATGCATTAATACACAAAGTGGACAGTTTACAAAAAGTGTTCCCTCCTAAGAGGCTAAATTGAAAACTCTTTGTTTGAGTGATAAACTGTGGTTCATCTGAGTCCAAAATTATTTCAATTTGGTTGACAAAGATGTTTAAGCAGCTCATATTAAAACAAGTGGATAAAGATGGAAACTTTGGGTTACTTGTTGTAGCAAAAGTTTTTATAGAGTATTTGAATTATGTCAATTTCTCTTGTTTGCAGCAACTCAAAATACACTAAAATATTTTTCTACATGTGTTTTCAGCAAAGACTGAGACTCACCTCACTGTTGGTGGTTAAAAAGCTAGCAATATGCTTCTGGAAATTCACCCTGAAAGTTTGATAAAACTTTGCTCCATCTCTTCACTTAGAATAATTTTTTTTTAAATTTATTTATTGTTTTTGTATATTTTATTTTAGGTCCAAAGCTAAGCTGCTATTTTAGGCTGCAGTCTGGACTCTGGCTTGGTCTGCCCAAATTCTTGAGAGTGTTTTCCCAAACCACTTTTCATGGCAGCTGGTTTGTGCTCTTTTTAGAATGCATAGGTTTCTGGAAACGTATTGTGTTAGTTTTCTCTTCTGTTTTTTATTCTTCTTCACTGTTTGTATTTCTCTGTGGCAAATGCATTTTGCTAACTTTTTAAACATAACAAAAAGTTGTTTCACCTAGTTGTAATACTTACAACTAAGTGTGCTTGTGAGACTTGTAAAATACTTTTCAATCTTATGCTTTACTGTAAAAAACATTATGAAACTTTTTTTTTTTTTTGGGTGGTAAAGATTTGTCAAAGAAACAAATCTGCCTTTATTTCATGCACCTGTTGTTTACTGAGAAGCTAATGCCTCAATTATGTTCAAAACAAAAACACAAACTTTGCTGTTGAATTAGCAGCTTTTTGTTAAAATCTTATATTAAATTTGCAGACTGTGATGATGGAAAATCTAGTTTATCCACTCCATGTTGTACACTGCTGCAGTTGTTATTGGCCAGAAGCAGGCCACACTCAGAAGCCCTATCAATATACAAATAGGACAAATAATATTGCATGCTCAGACTTATTCCAAAGGTCAGTGTAGAGTTACTATGTTTTTGTACTGTGAGTGCACAAAGTTTACAGATACATGCGTATGGGGAAGGTGCAAATTCCACGTAGAATTCAAATTTAAGATCTTTTTTGGTGAGCTCACGGGTCTATATAGGGAGATGAATACAAATGCAGAGCACACTTTTTCCAATTTTTATTTGTAAAAAACATTTAGTTGTGATTGCATGAGTGAATTATTGTTTGTCCTATGTTAACCTGCGATGGATGGGCAAATTGTTCAGAGTATACCTCTCCCTGCTCAGCGACCAAAGAAGTTCCATCTTCAGTTAATCAGATCTAAGGATGCAGGATTGATGTCACCAGTGGAAGTACACTGTCAAAAAATGATAGTTGGTGATCATTATGTTGATCTTTTGTGATATATTCAACTTTGGGCAAAGATTTAAGCAATCAAATTTCTTTTTTCATTCTTATTTTCATATTTTTGCCTAGTGCAATGAGATTGAGTAGATAAATATTGAATGACCTCAGTGCAGAAACAAGAAGCAGTTGCCTTTCTCATGGTACAAACACAAGTGTCCTGGCACAGGAACCAATGGACAGAAGCTCATTTCCATGAAGTATTATGTATGCAAGTTGACAGCTACTTCCAAAAGTGTTGACATTATTTGCTGACTGCTTGATACATGGTCCCAGTCTACACATGCCTAATTAGTAGGAATTTGTCTAGAGATGCCTTTTTCTGTTTAAAATGTTTATTTTGCTCAGTTTAATTGAGTCATGTAAATAATTAAGAAGAATTCAAGACAATGAAAATAATAAAAAAATAATTATTGTTTAACTGCAAAATGATGAGAAGGAAAATACTCATAGAGCTGCACATTATTTTTTGAATATCCTGCATATTAAAGTATAATTTGCAAACTTTTACTATTTTATTCTTTGAGAAACTTATTCCTTTAACAAAACACTAAAAGGAGGAGTTTAAAAATTTAAAAATTACAATTTTGTATGAATTTTATGTTGTAAGAAAGTTTTTTAGTGGACCATTGATGAAAAAAATCCTTTAAAGTCAGCGAGACAGGAAATTATTCCACAACTACAGGAGGAAAAGGAGTAATCTTTTTCAATTATTACTTGTGCATTTTAGTGGAAGTAATGCATTTTTCTTCTTCCTTTTTTATAACATAATTCTCAGCTGTGAGTGGGTAGACAGAAACTAAGATGAGCGACAGAATGAGCATCTAGAACATTATTATTAAGGAAGAATAGATTTCCAAAAGAAGAGTTAGACTCAATGATACTGAGCATTGTCAGAGGAGTTACTGTCAGTTACAGTTTTTTTTTCTCCTTAGTCTATTCCTTATATCATCAGATATGAGTTGCAGTCTCTGAATTCCCATGATCAGTTTTACAAAGATTTTTGGATAAGTTCTTACTTGTCAGTTTACGATTAGAAAACTTTTAGTTATTTTTGACGTGTTATGGTAGTTAAGTCGATACATCACTCCATTCAGAATGAGTTGATGTGACTGGACTTGAATATTAATATACATTTACAAACTTTATTTTAAGATAATTGCCAAAATATATCATTACTTCATGTGAAATGTTACAAATTTAATAATTTTGTATAATCATTTATTTTATTCATTCGTAGAGCAGATCTAAAAAATACAGTTGCTGTACAACTGAAATTTAAGCAACTGCAGCACAATGAAATAAAAGTTATCGGATTATCAGTAAAACATAAAGAGCTTTAAAAGAAAAAGAAAATAAAATCATTATACAATTTATTGAACCAGAATATCACAATCAAACAGAGCAGAAAGGCTATTTAAAGAGATTCAGAAATTATGAGCAATTCATAGTCACATCTCACAACCCAACATTTTTATAGATAATTTTGGAACTGAGGAGGTTTATTTTTCAAAATAATAGTCACATCACACACCTGACTGACCGAAGACTTAGTTCGGTATCAGACTGTGACATAAACCTTAAAGCAAAAACTAGCCATGCCTATTCTTATTGAATTGCACTGATCAACTCTTCCCACAGTTTTTCCATCTCATTGTAATTCACAGTCATTTATTTGTGCAGTATATTGTTTGAGCAGTCAGTGGGAAGAATACCTTCGATGAGTTACATGAAAGCAAGTCTAAAACAGAGAATGAACACAATTATCCTCCCAAACTGCTGAATTGACATTCAGCAGTAGGTGAAATGAAAGCTGTTTGGATTATGGAAAAAGTCGTTTTTCCCCAGCATTGTTGATTTAAGGATATGATCCCAAGAGCTTTCAGCAACCTCATCATGTTTTCGTTTGATTATTTTGTAAGGATTTCCTGATAATGTTTTTGTCCCCACCAAAGATCCAGGTCGTTTAACGTTGAATACCTGCTTATTCCAAAAGTAACATAGTGACACTTGCAATTTGTTACTCCACAAATCTGCCAACACCATACATCATAGCTAAATTTAGGGTGGTATCAAACATAACCACATAATGATGTCTAAGTCAAAGAGATGGGCCTTTTTAAAAATTAACTACAAAATTGAGTTTTAAATAAAAAAATTAAAAAAAAGATACAGTACACTGATTAACAAATAGATATATAACTGGCTGGTCACACACTATTTTAACACAGGAAGTCCCCTTCTGTCTGCTCTTGTCCAGCGCTGTGACTCCTCTGCTTGCCCTCTGGCTGCTTGCCTCTTGTACTGTGCACGAAGAGCACTTCATACTTCCCCAGTGAAACCAGAGCCTTACCTTCAGCCTCCTGACTTGCCATGTCCTTTGGGCTATTTTTACTCAAGCAGAGGCTACAATTGCTGAACCCATACCACAGCCTGCTGAGCCGGAGCTGCACTGTGGTGATGGTGGTGTGTAGGTGTATATAGATGGGTGTATGGCTGAACTAATTGTAACAAAATGTGTCTATAGAATTGCTCCTAAACTGAATTTGCTTGTACTTAAGTATAAAAAAAGTATATAAATTACAAGGATTTAGTTTATGGTTTTGGTGATCATGAGATATAGTCTCATGAGAAACATAAAATACCTACGAATTAAAGATTTTAAAGGTCCCTGAAGAATTGTTCAAATTATGTTATCCAAAAACTGACTCATGAGTGTAGTCATATATTATGTAAGTATGTCAATTAACTTACTCACATTAACTACACAACATGCGTCCAGCAATTGACTGATCAGTCAGTCAATTGATTTCTCAATTGACTGACTAATAGTTAAGTGAAAATCTTGGATCAGCTTAAAGATCACATGGGATGGGAATTTATCATTATTTGCCTCTGATCAGGTGATCACAAAACCAGAACAACTTTTAGTTATAAGGCATGATTGAAACCTGTGGTCTCGTGAAATCTATTTGCATCATCAGAATGTCAAGATGACCTGAAAGGGGATTTAAGTTGAGGACCAAGACCATCCTGCGCTGCCCCTCTAATCGCTTGGCAAGCTATTGCAGCTGGCTCACCCATGTATCACACTTTGTACTGGGGTTCTTTATCCCACCCTCCTGAAATTCATCTATATTCATCTTATTTCCTCACCAAACCGCCTCTTTTTTACAGCTCTGTTTTATTGCGACCATCTCATTTATTGATTTTTACAAACCTTTTCATCCTATTCATTCTGCACGTCTTTCTTTTATGGCCTCTTTTCTGCTGCTTGTACCCAAACCACAAGTGACAATTAAATTTGTTTTAACGACACTCAGTTCTTTCAAAAGTTTTCTCTTGTTCCCTATAATATCCATTGTGTGAATTATTTGTAATTCGTACTTTTCTGTGTTCCATGGCACCATCTCGAGGGGTTTACCATGTCATTTGCTGACTGTGTCAAACAATTATTCAGCAGACCTCTCTTATCCTCTCTTCTCTTTGATTGAAACAGTGGACTCACATTGTTGTGGTGTGGTCCGTGCTAGTGAAATCAGATTAAGTCAATGAACGGCTGTGTCTGTTCTCAAAGGGTAATTGAATGTTCAGCTGTGGGACACAAGCAAGAAGATAAAATCACAAAACAAACTCAAACCAACAGTGGGGTGTTAAAAAGTGTCCTACTATGCAGGTACCTGCAGTGTGAAGTATATAGTGCTGTGAGAAAATATTTTCCCCGCTTACAGTTTTCTTATTTTTTGTCATAAATGTACATTTTATATCTTTAAACAGATTTTAATATTGACAATAATAATAAATTTCACTGTCCACAAATGTGGAAATTTGCCTTTGGTTTCAGATGGTGGTTGAAAACTCTCACAATGTGAATAAAAGGGATTGCTACGAAATCATAAAGTTTCAAACCAACAACAGTGACAGCTTCTGATCTGAATAATGGTCAACAGTTGAGTTATTGCACTTGGGAAAAAAATGCTTTTTTTAAGTGATCTTGGTTGCATTTACTGCCCGGTTTTGCTTTCTAGAGGGAAGCTTAAAAAAATCCCCAAATACAGGGGTGACTTAATTAACCCACAATTTGTTGGGTCTTTTCGTTTTCACTGCCTTTATTATGTGTCTCCCAGCAGATAGGCCAGTAGAACCTGAGTAAATACAAAAGGCAACAGTGATTTTTTTGGAAGGTGTGTGTCACAAAAATAAATAAATAAACAAATAAATGGTTATGGTTGTATTGGGCTGCTTTGCTGCTTCAGGATGTCCAGCAGAAAGTCCTGAGGGAGATTATCCTAATGTGGCTATTGGAAAACAATCTATGGAGGCAGTACGGCAAAACCTCCTCCACATCTATGTTTGTCGACCTAAAGCAGGATTATTCAACCCTAGTCTTTACTTCAGCACACCTGAATTAAATAATTAGAACTTGACTGAGGAGTTAATCAAGCCATTTAATTTAGGTATGTTGGACCAGGGACACATCTAAAAGTTGCTGAACACCTGGCCTTGAGGATTGGTGTTGAATACCCTGATTTAAAGCATTTAATGAGGCCATAAAATGCAAAAAAAAACCAAAAAACAGAAGACATTTATCAGCCATCAAAGACTTACTGTCAGCACTCTAAACCGCACATGGATCTATATTTCCCCCTATGCTTGCTATGGTTTTCTCTGCTTTGGTTTTCCCATATAGATTTTTAGCTTAACTGACTCTAAAAAGGTGTGAAGTGACTGCAGCCTTTTGGCACCTGTCCAGTGGAGTGAATAATCTTGGATGTAGAGTGTTGAGATCCTTGTTATTGCTCCTGTCCCTATGGTCCATGACTTCCCCAAAAGAACCAGCTTTACTTGGTGACCCATGGCATTGTGCTGGTGTACAACTAGAGTGAATTACATACCCTTTATGCTTCCGCCTGGTGCTCAAGGAATGTCCTCCTTCCAGAATTATAAGAAGGAGAAAATTAAGATAAAACCATCTACTTTTCATTATGTTTAAGTTGTTTTTACAAAAGAAGCTGCAATGAGTCTGTTATGAGTTGTCAAAAATGGGTTTAGAGACTATTTAAAATAGGTCCTAAGTGTGGTATTTTTTAGTTTGTAACAAACCTGAAAGATCCATTTTGGAAAAAAGATCTTTATCGTTTCTTTTTGCAGTGCTTCATCTTGCTCACTATCCAATTCTCCCTTCTCTGCTCTGGCTCTTTTACAGTGAAATACATCAAGGAAATGTCTGCATTTTTTAAAAGCTCCGGTTCCCCTGGAGCAAACCTCCCTTGGGATTCTCCCCCCTCTACACCTCTGAGGAGCAATGAGGTCTTCCCCGCCGAGGTGAAAGAGCCTCGCATCATCCCACTGAAGATGTGCCAGGTGTCACGGAAAGAGTGCCCCCCAGACACAGAGAACAGGTACTACATGTTAAACATCTATCAGTTAAATGCTCTGTTTAATTCAGTTAATATATTTCTCAGAACCAAGCTGAGGCTGACTGACAAGTTAAAAAATTACTTTGAAAGATTATCGCAAAAGGGATTTTTTTTGTCTTACTTTGATATTCTCTTTAATATGTGAAACTTCCTCTTCAGCCTGAAGCTTTGCTCTCTTTGAGGTTTTTCTTGTTTTTTAACAGACCCTTTTTCCATTTTCTTTCCTCCCTCCCCCACCTCCTTTAATCACACTTGCCAGGTATTTTGAGGTGATTTCATCCAACAGAAAGAACTCAATGTTCCTGCGGGCAAAAGACCCAGCCATGGCTCAGTCGTGGTACAATGCCATCCAAGCTGCTGCTGCCAGCCTTTTACCACAAGTGAAGGAGGAGATGAAGAGCATGCAACCTGGCATCGATGTCAAACATTTGGGCTGGCTTACAGAGCAGGTATGGAAGGATACTGGGGTACATGGGAAAAGGAGTCAATGGACTTGCTCTTCTTTTCGAAATCTTTTAATTGTAGTTTTTGTACTCAGTTGTCCTTTTTACTCTCTAGTTCCAGTTTTCTCAATATACTTGTTGGTTGTGGAAAACTCTTAGATTCTCCACATTTTAGACAAGCTAGTAAACAAATAGTAAGACTTATCTTAAAATCTTAAATTTTAAGATACAGTAAGTCTTAAACTTTAAGATAAGTTTGAAAATTTCGAAAATTTGATGTTTTCATCAAATGTCATAAATACAGTGCCTTTTAAGAGTAATTAAATTCCTTAATGTAAATAATGAAATGTTCCTCAGCTCTGATTCTGCAATGCCATTCACATGTGGTAAAGACAAAACTGATTACATAACCAGAATAGCAGTGTTCTTCAAAAAACAGCTTGTTGATGGCATCATTTACCATCTATAGAGTTTACTGAGGCGGTTGGTTCACTGACAGCTCCTCCAGGACCTCACACCCCTGCAGCTGATCAAAATAGATCTGATAGAAAAGAACTTGGTGTCCCTGAATAGTGTGAACTTAACCCTCGGTGCTGAAACTGCCTTCAAAGTAATTTTGATGCACTGTTTTTTTTACAGACATGCATATCTTTTGGGTTGCCTGCACAATTCACCAGAATATGTTTTAAAATTAACTTTTGTAATTTAGTAGTAATACCACTACTGCAACCAGTATTAGCCTGCTACTACAGCAATTAATAGCAGAAGATTTTTTTATTTAAAAATAGATGCAGCCCTTAGTTTCCACAGCTCTGCAAATCTGTAAAATATTTGTCCTTTTATAATCAGATGCCTGTCTTGGGTTAAACCTTTCCTTTCTGGGTGTGACTTAGAAACAGTGATTCATGAGTTAGAAAGGTCACACGGATCAATATCTGCAACTAAGTTCTGTGACGTTTAAAAAGTAGAAGGTAGTAAAAGTGGTTTTAAAAGGTGTTCAGTTTAACTTAAGGAGTGCTGTATGTACCCTGAAAGAGTGATGGGCATTTAATTTCAGTCTGATATAATTGCCTGTGTGTGCAGATGTCCCAGGGTCCAGAGAAACCTTTCTTTGCAGTGTTGACAGAGAAGGACCTGCTTCTGTATTCCTCCTTTCCTGAGAGCAGAGAGAGCCTAAGGAACCCCACCAAGAGTCACACCCTCATCACAACCAGGTTAAAATTCTAATTTCTTTACATCAGAGGTGCCCAAAGTGCATCCTGGGGGCTACTTGGGACTCTTGGTTCAAATTTGGTGCCCTTATGCAAATGTTTCATGGAGAGAGAGACATCTTTTTAATTAATAGGGTGACATTTTAATTTTCTATTTAAGCACATATTTAAATAGAAAGTGTTAGGTCCATCGCAGTGTTTGTCTTTTATTAACCACGTCTTTCATTTTAATGACATAGCAAATGGAGCCACAGACATCCAGCAGCTTTTACTCAACAACAGATTTGGGTACACTAATTGGGTACAGCAGAGGTTTCTGAGCCAAGACCAATATCCCATTCAATTTTAGAGAATAGAGTTGTTTTTTTATGTTTCAGATCTTCAGTAATTTACTGACCCCTTTTCAACAAAAATCTAACTTCTTTTCTCATTATATTGTATGTTAAGTTTAACATTGAGATGATAAAAATGTATAAAGCCTTCACAAAAATTATGTTTGTGTTTAAAAATGTATTTTTTGTGACCAATTGATACCCTCAATTTGCTGATTTTGACCCATGTGGCGGAAACCTTAGAATTCTCTTCTCTTCATACATCGCACACACCAAATCCTCACTTTTCAAAGTAACTGTCATACATACGCTTTGTGCCTCGCCCTGATCAGTTTGTTTTTTCTCCACTGGTTTGTGAGCTCCTGCTCACACTTTCCATAACTGAACCACTGAACAGTTTGTGTCATAACTTCCATAGCTTTAGTTGGAAAACATTAGTCCTCATAGGAGCTATGAGTCATGTATGTTTCCGACACTCTCTCTGCTGTGGATTCCGCACCTTGTTTTCCACATAGGTAGCAGTTTCATCTTTAGCCACAGTCTATCCTATAATTCCTAATTGCAATCTTTTCAGCCACATTCTGGTGATATTTTCTTCTTTCTCCCCAAAGGCTGGTCCACTCTGGTCCTGGAAAAAGTTCCTCTCTATTGGACTCTGAGTTGTCATTCGGCTTGCGTTCAGGCACCAAGCAGGGCGTAGAGACTCATGTGTTCAGAGTGGACACTGCCAAGGAGCTGTCCACGTGGACTCATCTGTTGGTCGAGGGTTGCCACAATGCTGCAGAACTCATCAAGGAGGTCACAGCAGGTAAAAAGATGCAAAATGCCATATATATCATTGTCTGTTTTTATAGTTGCTAAGTAAAGAGCAGTCGCTGATCTCTTCTAAAGTAAAAATATAACACTGCTGTGGATTTGAAATTCATTGATTTGGTTCTTACATTAACATATCACAGTTAAATTATATTTCTTACTTTGTTAAGGTTTCATAAAGCATCCTCACTGCTCTAAACTAAGTATGATACTGACTTATTGAACAGTGCCCTAATGCACACTCAGCACATTGCATTCCATCACCAGGTGGAGTAGTATCATTACACTGCCATCTGGTGGTAATATTAGGTGGTACAGAAAGCCTTAAGACATGGATTTTTAATTAGTATATAAATTAATGTTTACATCAAGTAAAATTTAGAGAAATTCTGATTTCATGGGAGTAAAAAGTTTGATTACTTCTATTGTCATGTCAGCATATTAAGGTGTCACAGTCAAAAAAGTCTACAGGAAAGATTTAAATCTCTGTCCAGTATTAACATTCCCTCGACTTGGTCAGATTTCAAACTATCTTTTTGTGTGTGTGCAGCCTGTAGTTGGAATGGAAAAGAGTGCATGCTGGGAGTGCACATTGACGACGGCTTCACGCTATTCACAGATGAAATGGGTGTCAGGAAAAATATTCTCCTCCAGCAGCCTTTCGAGCGCCTCCGAATGTCCTCAGATGATGGAGTCCGTATGATGTTCCTCGACTTTGGAGGCCCGGAGGCTGAAATTGTAAGAAACACTTTATAGGTTGAATTAAATAATTACTAACAAAAAATGTTCTGTGTGTGGGAGGATATATTGAATGTGACGAACTTGAAAGCAGGACTGTGATTGGGGACAGTCCGCTGAATTGATTAACACAGACATGGAAAAGTTGTGCATGTCAAAAGAACTGTCCTTTTGTGTGCAAGGAAGCAACAAGGTTAATAAAAAAAGCACACAAGAAGAGACTGATTTTTTTAGTAAAATATATCTGGAAATTAATCATAATCACTCAGAAAAATATGTCAGTTCAAAATATTTAAGTTCTCCAACTAATGTATTCACCAGCATTTAGGATATGTATATAAGAATAAATTAAAAATACTTGATTAAAAATATCTAAAGTCAGAGTAACAACTAAAAGTTTAAAACTGCTTACAAGTATTAAAGTTTGTCTTTGCTCAATCAGTAGAGATTGTAAAGAAGATAAAAAATATCCAAACTCTCAACAAACTGCACCAAAGAGCATGTTGGAGTCATCAAGTCACCATCACAACTATAAGATCTGATCTATATCCAGGGGCCTTGAAAAGCAGCTCTTCTGTCCTACCATCACAAACATACTGTATCTTTAACTTATTCAGCAAACTTTTGTCAAATGAGACTTAGAGTATATTAAACGTTAAGCCAAAATTCTCTGTAGATGTCCATCCATCCATCCATCCATTTTCTTTACACCCTTGTCCCTAATGGGGTCGGGAGTTGCTGGTGCCTATCTCCAGCTGCGTTCCGGGCGAGAGGCGAGGTACACCCCGGACAGGTCGCCAGTCTGTCACAGGGCAACATAGAGACAAACAGGACAAACAACCATGCACACACACACCTAGGGACAATTTAGAAAGACCAGTTAATCTGACAGTCATGTTTTTGGACTGTGGGAGGAAGCCGGAGTACCCAGAGAAAACCCACGCATGCACAGGGAGAACATGCAAACTCCATGCAGAAAGATCCTGGGCTGGGAATCGAACCCAGAACCTTCTTGCTTCAAGGCAACAGTGCTACCAACTGCGCCACTGTGCAGCCTCTCTGTAGATGTGTGTAGAGTAAAATAATGGACGAATATGTGGAATAGCACTCCATGGCTAATATTTTGTATGGTGGACTATATGTCATGCAGTAGACCTGTTTTTCATCCAAAGATCCTGGGAGTCTTAGATATCATGACATTATTTTCAAAAATGTTTCAATCAAGTTTGGTATGGGGGGATTGGTGCTTATCTCCAGCAGTCATGGGTGAGACCGCTCACACCTTCTCCTGGTGACCCTAGAGAAGTCACCAGTCCGTCAGAGAACACGCATACAAACAACCAATAATGTACACACACACATATATGCACACACACACACCATTTGGAGAGCTCAATTACTCTAACAGTCATGTGTTTGGACTGTGGAAGGAAGCTACATAACTTAGAGAGAACCAGGGTCTCCTAGCTCCAGGACACCAGTGCTACCAAGTTCACCACTGTGCAGCCACATCAACACAAAACTAGTCATCAGAAATAAAGGGGAGTTAGTTAAAAAGAAACAAGCAAAAGAGAAGATTCTGGATGATCCAGAGAGGTTGCTGACTACATAGACTTTTAACTTGCTTTTACCAGGGATGCCAATAACAACAGAGAGTTTAAAATTAACGTTGACTTTAAACTTTTTTTTTTTTTTTTTGGTACCAAGGTCATCATGTAGTAGATGGATAAAGGATCAATGTTAACCATTGCATTTTATGAAGTCCTATAAAGGGCTATTGATATACAAACATCCTGATTTATTCTCATCTCTCTCTGCTCTTAGAAACTGGACCTTCGCTGCTGCCCAAAGACCTTAGTGTTCATCATCCACTCTTTCCTTTCTGCTAAGGTCAAGCGACTTGGCCTCCTGGCATGATAAAGGCCAGCTATCCATAACATCAAAATAGGAATATTCAGTGAAACATACACCAGCCCCAGAAGACCTTCAACAAAAGAGCCGGGGAAGTGAAGCCGATAGGCTCATTTCTCAGCCGTTAAAGCCTTATCGTTTTTGGTCAGGCTCTCTCGTCTTTAAAAAAAAAAATTATAATTGAAGAGAAAACTGGAACACTGATGGACATTTTTTTTTAAATTTGTAGTTAGATAAAAGATGTTTTTACAGATACTTCAGGTCAACAATCATTTAAGGGGTCTGCATCTGTCAAAGCTGTCTAAGTAGGTCAGGCCACTTCATGATGGGAAACTGTAAGAATGTGACAGCCTGTTTCTTAATGTCTTTAAGCTTACAGTCACAACTATTTTTTTCTTTAGTTTGCTTTTATGAGTCACAGCAGGCTTTTGTCATACTCATCTTTTCATCTTTCAATCTCTGCTTTATGAACATCTTGATTGATGTTGGACAAACATTTTTCAGTATCAGAGGAGTGGCAGATTGACGTGGCTGATTGTAACATGATCAATAGCCTGTGCTGAACAGAGAACAGCTAAACCGACATGCTGTTTGCTCAACGTTTTTCATCAACCTATTGGATTTAGTTCTCTTTTATAGCAATGTGGTATGGCCTATAAAAAGAAATAAGCATATCTTTGTAATGTTACAAGCTGAAAATCTAATGACTTTTTTTAAAATAAAAGAGATTGTAACTTTTACTCCCAGTGGTAAAAAAAAAGAAGCTAATATTAATGCCACAGTAACTTTTATTTATATTAAGGAAAGACAGATTTTATGTCACATATTCAAAATTTATTTTATTAGTTTGAATTAGAAATATAAAAATCTGTTTACATCCTAAAGTGTGTGATTATTTTATTCATCAATGTTAAGTTTTTTGTAGTTTGGGGCCTTCTCTAATATCAAATATCAAAACACTAAACCCACATATAGTAATATATGTTCTAAAACCTGTTTGCTCAAGAAAATTAATGTATTATATATTATTTAAACAAAGGTGTGCCTTGCAAGGTTGTTTGTATATAAACATGTAATAAACTTTGTTAACTTTTATTTATTGATGCATTTGCCTTTGTAATTTACAGGCCTCTCTACTTTTTTTGTAGATTCTTACAAAAATAATTCTTACTTGCTGATTCTCATATTTTGTCACATTACATCCACAATCTTCAATTGTGTTTTATTTGAATTTTATTGAACTATCACACAGTAGCACATAACTGTGAAGTGGAAGAAAAGTGGTGTAACGTTTTTTGTTTTTTGTTTTTTTTGGGCGGGGGGTATGTCTACAAAAACTTTCAACAACTGACTTATACTCTGCTAGATTTTTGCTACAAAGCAACTCAAGCTTA